>JADRCD010219987.1:8183-86557 GCA_019843815.1 Montemys delectorum
GTGTGTGTGTGTGTGTGTGTGTGTGTGTATGTGCGTGTGTGCCTGTGTGTGTATGAATATACTCCATATGTGTGCAAGTTCTCACAGAGTCCAGAAGACTGTGTTGACCTCATGGTGGTTAACACCCAACATGGGTGTTAATGCTTTTCAAAATCATCACAGCCATTGAACCAGATTCTTATTCTCACCTAATGTCTGTACCACCTTCCATACAGAATCATTGTTCATTGAAACAGTTGGTGAATGACTTTATGGATAGAGCATCTTAATACGCACACCATTTCTTAAATGAATGTAACCTGTTCTCTGTGGGCTGAGAATAAAGTCACATACTCAAGTCAAACAGCTTTTTGACCATAGCAGGAAGTCTGTATCTAAAAATCGTGCCTACAACTCATTCCTTGGCGCAACAGAACTGTCAACTCTAAGCTTAGCTACAATAGAGATAAAATCCTTTGGTGATTTGAGGGTCATTGATGTACAGCCTTATTACAATGAAATCCAATGTCTAAAAATTGTTCTTGTTTTGGACTTGTACCACAGAAAGAGCCAAGATTTTAAACTCTACTAAATACAAAACAAACAAACAAAAAGACTTTACATATTTATGTTCATTTAAGAAAATACTAGTAGTGATGTATTATTTTGAAATATACTGTTAATATGTTTGGAGTTATTTGAAATTTATAGTGAGAAAAGCGTATGTATTTGCAGTATTGCTGTAGACAAGCATCTACATAACACTGTTAAATTGATTGTTTTATATCAAACAACTTTTATAATACTCTTTTTATTATAATATTTTATAAATTTTAAGGAATATCACCAAAAAAGATATTGTAGGTATTGAAGAGGGGATCTCTGGGAGGAGTTGGGGTACAAAAGGGAAACAAGAATGTGATTTAGTTCTATTTTCTTAAAATATGTTTTTAAATGTTAACAAATTCAGACAAATTGAAATCATATAACTTTTCTCATCATAATGCAATAAAAGCTAATTTAAAAAAAAAAAGAAAGAACAGAACTTGGGTCTTCCAGAAGCACAAGAAATAGTCTTGTACCAAGCCATCTCTCCAGTTCCATTTTTTTTTTTTTTAAATCCCAAACACTACTTTACATTGGGCATGACCAGGATGTTTTTATCTGTATGTTCAATACTTCAGATTGTGTTTAATATGGTATAATTATACGTGGTTCACCAATAGAGATAACTAGGAAAGGCATCGTTGGATGATTTTATTATTGCATAAGCACACAGTTCTCTACTTATACAAACTCAAGGGCTTCCACATCACAGGTTTACAGGCAGTATGGTCAATGTCATGGGGCTGTATTGATACTTTGTTTAACATTGCATGCCCAGACTTAAAGGAGAAAGGCCAGTTTATGTGGAGAGCAACGAGAGTGTTCACCTTATTAATTTAAAAGCACTTGGCCGAAGCACCCAATAGCCCCCTAAGGTGAATCAGAAGATCTCCCGTTTGAATGTGAACTGCCCAGTTTTCAGAATAGTTTTCTAGAAGCTATGTACACTCATTCTAGCACGTATGCAGAACACCATCCTAACCCTCTCTTGAACTGAGATAAGCTCTGCCATCTACTGATGCATATGAGGCCTTATTTCTAAGGTGCCTAGAACTCATGCTGCCACTGTAGGAAATGCAGGTATTCAGATCATCTTATTAACAGACTCTGAAAGATGAAAATCGTGTGTTCTTTATCATATACAGACCTAGCCTACATTCATATGGATGCGCATTGCAGGGTGTGTGTGAGTGTGCGATTAGGCTGTGAAAGTAGTGCTAAGTGTGGGGGGAGGGGTCAGAGACACAGGAACCATGAAAGCAGAAAGTTTTGGGTGGGTAGGTAGAAGGGTGCAAGGCGGGCCAGGGATGGAGAAGTGGGGAGGAGAATCAAAAACAAACTTTATTTGGAAATGCTATATAGGACTGGAGACACAGCTCAGGGATTAGGAACACTGGCTGTTCTTCCAGAGGTCCTGAGTTTCAATTCCCAGCAACCACATGGTGGCTCACAACCATCTGTAATGGGATCCAATGCCCTCTTCTGGAACACAGGTATACATACAGATGTATGCATATATAATAAATAATATAAATTGAAAAGAGAAAGGAAGGAAGAAAGAAAATGCTATATAACGGAAGCTTATGCTGACTTCTTCCCCCTTCCCTCCTCTCTCTTGCTCCGGCCCCACTTGCTCTGGCACATAAGTTTTTTATTTGTTTCTCATTATGGATGGCTGTGAGCCACCATGTGGTTGCTGGGATTTGAACTCATGACCTCCGGAAGAGCAGTCAGTGCTCTTAACTGCTGAGCCATTTCACCAACCCTATCTATGCTTTTAAAGTACAGGTTCTATAGCAAAAACATGTCTTGACTAATCTAAAAGGTCACAGTAGTCTTTATAAATTTGGACTTACATTTTGTTCAAATAAATTAAAAATTATAAAATATGGTTATGAAAATGCCCAATTATCTGTGAGTCTCTGGTTTTTCTAATTAAAAATAGAGCCCAGCCAAGGAGAGACATTTAATTCCATAACTAGAAAAGCCATCTGCGTATGAGGCTTGTGTGCACACATACATGTCTGTGTTTAGGAAATAGAGTATATGTTACCCAGGCTAGATTCATACAATCCTCCTGCCTCTGCCTTCTGGTATCCAGGTCACAGCCACATGCCATGCATCAGGCAATGCTTGCCTCTTTTAGTGTTCCAGTATCTCAGAACATCCAGTATAGAGTAAGCATTCAAAAGTTCATATTTGGGGGCTGGAGAGATGGCTCAGCAGTTGAGAGCACTGGCTGTTCTTTCAGAGGTCCTGAGTTCAATTCCCAGTACCCACATGGTGGTTCATGACCATCTGTAAAAGGAACTGATGTCCTCTTCTGGCATATAGGTATACATACTGCAGAACACTCATACATTAAATAAATAAAGAAAACTTGATGTTTAGGCACTAAATAACAAGTATTTTCCCCTTAAGTGTCTAAGTGTCTCCTGTAAAGATGGTTCCATCTTAACTCATAAGAACATGAAAGGCATCGCCCAATCAGTGAAACTGAAAAAAAATTCCAAAGATTGGAAGATTCAACACGGCACAGAGCTAGTCAGTCATTAGAAAACTCTCTGTGGGCCTGCCCTTCTGTGTAGTGAGCTGCGGTCAGTTGTAAAACGTAATATGATGGGAATTTTAAACTTATCTTTTATCTTTTTTATGTGAGGTTCTCCTAAGTATTAACCACTCTGCTGTTAATCTCCAGCTTACTCAGATTTTTCCTTACTCCACAAAAAACTGGACACCATTCAACACATCCTGGATTAATACAGGCTAACAACAAACATAGCTCCTTCTCCGAATACTGTTTCTTCAAGGAGAAGGAATCAACTTAGGTATCCATCAGTAATGACGAGATAAGAGAGAACTTAGTACAGACACAATGGAAGACTCTTCACCCATTAAAAATATTGAAATCCACAGGGGCTGGAGAGATGGCTCAGCAGTAAAAAGCACTGGCTGCTCTTCTGAAGGACCTGGGTTCAGTTCCCAGCACACACGTGATGGCTCACAACCATCTGTAACTCCAATCCCAGGATGTCTTCTGGCCTCTGCAGGCCCAACACGTACGTGGTGCATAAACAATACAGGCAGGTAAAACATGCACGTACATAAAAATAAACAATAAAAATTTACAGAGCGAGTTCCAGGACAGCCAGGGCTATACAGAGAAACCCTGTCTAAAAAAAAAACAAAAAAAAAAAAAAAAACAAACAAAAAAAAACAAAAAAAAAACAAACAAACAAACAAACAAAAAATTTACTAAGTATTAAAAATCTTCTAAGTATGGTAACGCAGATGGAACTGGGACGGTTAAGCTGAGTACAGAAAGACAAATGCTAGGTGATCTCATTCACCTACGGATGCTCAGTTCTATGAGAGCACAGAACCACAGAACTGGGGTAATGAAAGGCAGGAGAGGGCATGAGGTAAAACTTACAAGAGAGTCAAGAAAAGCCCTCGTGTGCTTTACACTACAGGGTGACCACTGTTAGTAATAATATGTTATAGACTTCAAAATAAAATGTTCCCCAGCAAAGACATGATAGATGCTTGCGAAGGGCTATGCTGATTATACATCTCATCAATGTGTATAATTATTATGGGCCACTAAGGATAATTAAAAATCCTTAAATATCTGCTTCAGTGTGATTGTTCAGGAACCACTCAGCAGGTACACCCTAGCTACTACGATGCTCTAAACAACAGTTAATTTTAAAACCAAACGGCAGCTGTCAATCTGTTCTCTAGTTGCCCCTCCCCCCATGCCTGCTGGGTCCTCCAGACCTTTCTCCCTGTTTCCCTGGGACTTACCATGCACTCTTGACTAGGGCTAACCTCATTCCTAAGTCAGTTTGGGGTTCACCATCACATGACTGTTCTGTTCTAGTCCACTCCATTTCAGTAGCTACCAACAGAGCTTGGAACAGGAGACAATCTGTGGTCGTGGTGGCAGCCGTGCCACTGCAGAGTCTGTGACTTGGGGTGACAGTGAGTCCTATTTTAGTTAGACACAGGTTCAGGAATGGCTGTCAAATGGAGGTATGCTGAAGTTATGACACTAAGCAAGTGCAAAATATGTCTTAGAAAAAAAGCATGAATAGCAGTGGTTTGGGAAAAGAATCATATCAGTTACCCAATTCTCATTTTTTAGTTTCCATTTTGGATGTTCAATTTAGGGAGTTTAAAATATAAGCAGGTTGATCTTAACTTTAGGCTAGTTTAGAACACTCCTTTGAAGAAGTATGTCCAAGAGGTAATTTAGGGTAGCCTGCTTCTACAGAAAAAGCTGGCAATACAGATTTTAGGACTAGATTCTGCTAGAAAATGCCATGGTAAAAAGAAAGGAAAACAGGGGGCTGAAGAGATGGCTCAGTGGTTAAGAGCACTGACTGCTCTTCCAAAGGTCCTGAGTTCAATTCCCAGCAACCACATGGTGGCTCACAACCATCTGTAATGGGATCTGACACCCTTTCCTGGTGTGTCTGAAGACAGCTATAATGTACTTATAAAATAAATACATTAATTAAAAAAAAATAAAGGAAAACAAAAACAAGCCCTGCTCAATGGTCCAGAGTTTACTTTGTAGATGAGACAATGGAGTCTGTTCTGGAAATAGGTAGACGCATGTTTGTACACCATTGTGGACATACTGAATTACACCCCACCGAACCACAGAAATCACCCCTGCAGGACCAGCAAGGGGGCTCTATAGGTTAAGGTGTTTGCTACCAACCCTGAGAACCCGAGGTCAATCCCTGAGACAGCCCCAGCGGAGAGAAAACTAACTCCTGAAGGTTGTCTTCCAACTTTCTGCAAACATGCCATGGTGTGTGTGCACATGCACCCAAACAAACATTAAATTATTAAAGAAATGGCCCCCGAAAGTATAAACTTTGAGTTATACTTTTTGTTTTGGATTACATTTTAAAATGGTTAGTTTCAGGGGCTGGAAAGATGGCTCAGACTGAGTTCAATTCCAAGCAACCATATGGTGGCTCACAACCATCTATAATGAGATGTGATGCCCTCTTCTGGTGTGCAGGCATACGTGCAAGCAGGACACTGTATGCATAATAAATAAACAAATCATTTTTTAGAATGATTTGTTTCCCATTATATGGATTTCATTTAGAAAGGAGGGGGGGCTACACCATCGTGGGCACCCAAATCTAGGAGTGTGGCCTTACTGTAGCCATGAGCTACAGGGCCAACGCTGTGTCTATATCAGGAATCTGACCTTGCAGCCACAATGCCCCTGAAAGGCAGGATTTCTGCAGGCACAGCATTTTTTTTCTTGTGCTGCGTGGGCAGAGGTTTCTAATTGGCCACCATAAGGTTATATATGCTCTGTGCCCCAGCAGTCAAGCAGTCCTGGGGAAGTTAAGACACAGAGAGATTTTTAGGCATCAAAGGCCACTTAAAATATGTGAGCTCCCTCAAGATAAGCGTTCAGTACCTCCTTCAAGGAATGAGGGAAACAGAGTAAGATTGTAAGCATACGGTGTGTGCATGAGATTGTGTGTGTGTGTGTGTGTGTGTGTGTGCGTGTGTGTAAGAGAGAGACAGAGAGATGGATACACTCTGTGCACACGAGTGAAGATGCCCAGAAGTGCCTTCCTCTACCATCTCCAGCTTGTTTCTTGAGATGAGGTCTCTCAGTGAACCTGGCACCGGCCCGAGGGAGCTTCCTGTGCCTACTCCCTCAGCACGAGGATTACATGTGTGCACGATGACACTCAGCCTTCCTTTCTTTTTAGTTGGGTGCTGGGATTCAAACTCAGGTCCTTGTACTTTCACGGATGCACTTTATCCACCCACCCTCTCCCCATGATTAAGTTCTAAGAGAGAAATCTTTGCACTTGTCACCTCCCAGAGAGTGTGGGCAGAAGGCTGTGTGTCAGCACACCTAGTTCCTGCTTTCTGTCACCAACCTCTAACATTACATTCCCCAGCTTTCCAGCAGGACAGAAGGCCTGTGTTGTCTAGTTGGCTTTCCAATGAGCATCATCATGGCCTCATGAGATATGACTAACCCTTGATTCATTTAGTCTGAAGTGTATGCTATTCAAGAAGGGACCCCAAAAATGTCCTCCTTGGAGTTACCAGCAAAAATAGTCTTTAGGCCTATATTTCCTGCCCAACGAGTGCTTCCTTCCTCTGTACTTGAACCATCTCCACAGCGCTGTTGGCTACTCTTCTCATCTTCTTCGTATTTAATCTTTTCCTTGCCTTTCCTCGTGTTGGTGACTGTCGCTGCTTGCTCTGCCTCCTGACCGATTTTTAAGGTATCATGGAGAATGGGCAGTGTTGGTAAACGCATCATCATTACACATTTGGTAGACCTAACTGCCTATCACAGACAAGGCATTGGAGCTATGAAGAAGTGATTCGACCAGTTCATATTAAAAGTAGTTTTATGCTGTAATAGAAAAAACCTGCCTGCCTTTTCCATTCTATTTCAGATATAGCGTAATACAGCCTCCATTTTTAAAATAAACTAGCAATTTCATACTGTACTGGAGTTGCATGCAGCAGGATAGCTGCCAAGTGTGTAACATTCTTCTATACACTGTAATGGTATGACACACTCAGACATCCATTACAGGGCACCTAGCACAAAGCCACAGAGAATGCTGCAGCTTTGTACGTTACAGTCAAACATAAACTGTATTGCTCACATGCTATTTCTAAAAGAACTTTTCGACATCTTAATACTTTCTGATAAGCAAGTGGCAATATTTCAGTCCAGCTATAAATCTCATCCACTGTTCTCTATGGACAACTGCAGGGACTTCTGGAATCTCAGAAAATATCGAGTTTCTCTTACTAGGAAAAAAAATTTTTCTTTTCATTTTTTCGAGACAGGGTTTCTCTGTTTCCCTGGCTTTCCTGGAACTCACTCTGTAGACCAGGCTGGCCTCAAACTCAGAAATCTGCCTGCCTCTGCTTCCCAAGTGCTGGGATTAAAGGCGTGCGCCACTGCCTGGCTGAAAATTTTGCTCAAAAAATCTGAAACTTAACGAAGTAAAAAGACAGTTGTCGGTATTCACCGATATGTGGCAGGGTCTAAAATATCCCAAATGTACCCCAAACTCATTATATAGCCAAGAATGACCTCCACCTCCTCTGTAACCCAGAGATTATAGGCACATGTCCCTAGATTAGCGACATACACCAGCATACTTGGTTTATGTGGTACTTAGGGCTTAAAGTACTCTTTATCCCTAGCTGAGTAAAAGCTTTAGGAAGCCAACAAAATAGTCGCTCTTGTGTTTTCCTACTAAAACCTATGATTAAAATATGCTACGGAAATATGAAGACTGCAGGCAAAAAAAAAGTAGACAGCACAATGTTTAATTCTTTGCAAACACAAAAGGTAGAATAAATGATACAGTAATTTAAAAATGCCAGGATTATGTAAAATAGGAATGCATTCAGTTTTCCTTCACAAAGCATTAATTCTATTTTTTTGTGTGTGAGTATCTTGGGTTTGACTGTGAGAAAATTAATAGTATTGAGACCACAAGTTAATCAGATATAATGAGAAGTTCCTTCAACCAAGCCTAACCCTGACCACCTATCCTTTCAAGCTTTATATTTCCTTGTAAAACTGATGACATAAACTTAAAGAAGATTGCTGGCTGGGGTCCACTCACAGACTTTCACAGAACCACACAACTTTTCCCCCTGTAGTTGTTTTGGACCTTATTGATTTAAAAACAACAAAAAATACAGCATACAGGGTCGATATATGTAGCCTGGGCTAACTGGAAACTCCCTCTGCTGACCAGGCTGGCTCAAGCTCAGAAACTCATTTACAGGTGTGAGCCTCCATGCCGCTGTAACATTGAAAGCTAGGCATGATGGCTCTATGCTATCATCGAGGAATGGGACATATTCTGTCTTGACTAAAGAAGTTTAGAGTCCACTAGTATTAAGTACAAGGCAGTGCTGGTTACATTAAGCCTTTCCCTACTATTATTTCTGCTATGGAAAATTACTTGATTTACTTATATAGCTTTTCAAAATTATCCACCAGTTTTCCAGTACATGTCAATCATTGGCAGTGGATCAGAAAAGGAAAATCTAGGGTAACTCAAACCACACAAATTATACCTGCTTTCCCCACTAGGCTATATACAGTGGAAGCCCGCCTCAGACTCCACTAGGAGATAGCTAAGAGAGCGCAAGACACCTGGATACAGCTGGAGTTTATTAGTGTGGCATGTATAGGGGATGCTCATGTGCACAGTGCACATGTGAAGATCCAAAGACAACTTAGGGGGTACTTGGTTCTCTCTCTCCTTTCACCATTTGTGTTCAGGAAAGATCTCTCCTACCCTAACCCTTACCCAGGCTTGACAACCGTTGCTTTTACCCACTGAGCCAGTGTGCTGGCAACTAACTACAATTTCTTGAACCTTTACAGATATTGAGCCTTGATGGTAAAACAGACCACTGTCTAAAAGACATGAGTATGTTTTTAAAATCCTTAAGTGGCTCAAATTAATTTTTTAAAAATGCTGATCCATGCTTACAGTTTACCATCACTGTAAAATGCCTTACGCTACGGCGGAATTCTGCTTCTAAGCCTTTGTGTAGAAACTTCACAGCGAAGACACTGGCCGTTACTAATTGTAAAGGCATCAAAACCAGTCAGCATTTGGAATTACAGTGTGGAATATTTTTACAATGCGCTGGCAAACTCATTAACTGCTCAGGTTATAAAAAAAAATCACTTGTTGTCCATTCCCTAACCACCAAATCTATTTTCATACCTATACCACATAAAACTAACGCTGGCAGACAAAATGGCTCACGTTAAGAATCCAAAAACCTTTAAGGTAACTTTAAAAGCAACTCTGAAAATCGTCCCCCAGAGCTTTGTCACATTTAGTTTCCATCCATTACCATTACAACAAAGCAAAAAGGTGCTACACCTTAAAAAGAGACTAAAGTAAAATAATTTTACTTTTGTCTGAAAACATTTCTTAGCTCTTAAGCAGAGAGGGGGATAATTTTTTAATTCCTTGGAGAGGGCAAAGTATTTCACAAGTAAAAATAGTACATTTATTGACAGTTGTACAAAAGATTTCAAAATATTTCATCATTGCAGTAAAATGTAATTTAAAACCAATAAGTGCAATACACTGAATAAATGTCACTTATGAACAGTCTATTATTTCTTACAAAGTCCTCAATTAGGAACAGCAGGTATAAGGTGTGTATTTTCCAACATTTGGTAATTTTAGCTAAAAAACCCTGGGACAGTAAGACCTGAGTTTCAGGCCCCTCACCTCTCACATAAGGATCCTGGACTGACCACCCCGGAGCATGCTCAATCTACATGTTCCTATCATTGGCACCACAATTCTATTTTGTGCCATGTTGCATGATTTGGCTTTTATATTACATATGTATGTATGTATTTGTGGGACACAGTGTGATGACTGGATAAACCCTGTCAAGATTGACGTTTTAACTCACTACATTTTCCAAATCAAAGCCCCCAATCCTTCTAGGCAAGTGGCAAAGCATGTTTTCCAAGTACTTCTCTATCACTTAACAGAGGAGGTAAGAATATCCCAGACAGTGGGTGGTGATCAGCAGAGACAGCTCGGGCTGTGGCTGCAATTCTATGTGACTTTGGGTCACTGAGAGAGCCCAGGTGTCATCACCTGCTCCAAAGGTCTGTGTTTTGTCACAAATAACACCAATACTTCAAAGCATTTGTTGCAAACTTTAAACCACCACATAGATACAAAGGAATTCTGTAATCAATATAAGTTGACTTTTCTTTGATTTAAAAAAAAAATCTGGATGTTTTAGAAAAATACATGTCCTTAGTCATCACTTGAAAACCAAGGTGGCTGAGCCTTTGGTCACCTGACCTCTTGCTGTCACCCTGGGCCTGAGATTCGGATTATGTCCCCTAACGGTGGCAACCTGACCTGAAAATGGAGCACCCAAGCTTCCCAATCCAGTCTGTCACTTTGGCAACAGCAGCAGTCACTTCCAAATATAGTTCCAGCCAGGCCAGCCATAAGCCTCACCTCATCCCTGGACTTCAGCCTCTGGAAACCTGGGTTGGACCCGGAGCTTGTCAAAAGCTCCGTCAGTTAATCTCAACAGTCAGTCGGTTCTGCCTGGACCACTTGGTGCTTCACAGTTTATACTCTGCTGCCACTTGGCTTGTTTTGGGAATAACATTTCTCTTATAAGCCAGATATGGTGACACACCCTTCTCATCCCAGCACCCAGGACACCAAGGGCATCATAAACTCAAGGCCAGCTGGGGCTACACAGTGAGACTTTGTTTTTAAAGAAAATCCCTTGCGTTGACTGTAAGCATGATACTCGTGCTCTGGCCTTCGCTCCATGGGGAACCAGTCATTACAATCCACTGCAATAAAACGATGCCAAGATCAATGAATTTCAGCACTCTGACAATTTGTGTGGGTTCTAATGGACCACTGTGTTCTGCTTCATGGGAGATAAGAAGACCATCTGATTAGGTGTCACCACTCACAGATGACAGAACTCCAAAAGCAAAGAGGCCGCTAACCAGCTACTCCACATTCTTTAGATGTTCTAGCAGACATAAATAAAAACTTGAAAGAAATACTCAGCTTCCTACAGAAACCAGGAACTTCACACTCCATACCATACCAAGGGAAATTGACCAAAACTATGTGTGTTCAAAACCACGCCCAATTAACCAAACGTATCAGAATACAGTTGGTATAATTGATCTTTTAGGAGCTTTAGCAAATACTAATTGTGAAAATCACACATGACATATTCGGTACAATGTGGTTCCAAATACATCTTTTCCAAATTTAGCAAAAAACACATTTGGATCTGCCAGGCGTCCCCATGGGCATTTAAGAGCTTCGGAATGTGGTCATGTCTTTCGGCTCTCTGCTGGGCACACACCAGTCATCAGCCTCGTGGTTGGTTTTGTAATGCTTCCAGGCAGCTTTGTTATACACGGGGAGTCTTTCGATGGATTCTGTTGATAGAGCCTAGGGTTGAAAAGAAGTCAGACACTTTTGAGAATTCATTAACTGAGACAATAGACAGTGGCAAACAATGACTACAGAGTGAACGAGGCTTTACTGGCATCTGATCAACTAATTACTAACCACACACCATCTTCAGGGTGGATACATTAGGAATAAGCTATTTACTCCAACTATTTACTATCGGGCACTGATAACATAGTGATTGGGTTGGATGCTTCAGGTATCTACTAGCCAACCTGGAAATGTCTACCCAAGCAGAACAGGCATCTCTTGCAAAGTGCAAGGCCAGCCAGGAGTCAGCTACTTTAAAAAGATAGTTATGTGTGAGAGCATACAAATCGGTGTATCTACCTTAATTCACATACAGACGTAATGAGAAGAAAGGCAGTCTTCTATGCAGGAGTGGAGATGGCTCAGTGGTTAAGAGCACTTGTTGTTGCAGAAGACCTGGGTTCAGTTCCTGGCACCCACATGGTGGCTCACCATTACCTGTAACTCCAAGCCAGAAAACCTGATGCCCTATTCTGATTTCTACACACACCAGGCAGACATGTAGTACAGATACTTACATGTAAACAAAGCACTTATACATATAAAATAATCTCCTAAAAAAATTAAAAAATGAACACACCAATGTTCACATCAACAAAAAGCTCAGTCTAAGCATCTTGGCTATTCCATGAACGGTGCTTGGCCCTTTTGTTTGGGCCCCAAACAAAAGTTTGTGTTCACTTACCAGCACCCAGGCTGGAGACTGAGCATGGGGTCTTTCTTGTACATGAAGCAAACACGGTATCACTAAGCAATACTGTGTTTTCTCTTCCTGCATTAAAGTCAGTTTGGGTCCCTAAGCACGTATTTCTGTGTCCCACACAACCATTCATTCCCTGCTCTACACCTTCCTGTACATAATGGGACCCACTGTTAAACTATGCTTTCTGTTGCTGTCTTCATAGTAGGAATTGTCAAAACTTTGACAAAAAGGCCCCTGGTATTCCCCAAGATGATGCTGACAGGATGGAACTAGAAATGTCTTCCTAGTGATGCTGAATAAGGTCTGTGATGTGGCTGGGTGTGATGACTCTATCATAATGCTTGTGTTCTGGTTTTCCCCAAATAGAAAAATTTTCCACCTCAACACTCTGAACAGTCTAAACACAGACCAAGAGGTTATATTTAGTGTTAAAAATACCACTCTGATATGGCTGTATTTAAGTTCCTCACAATTACACGTGAGAGGAAATAGCATGGATATAAAGAATTTGTTTTTTTCAGGCAAACTTTTTCCACAAAATTTTCAAGCATAGCCTATCTATAAAATAGGTGCCATCTAGTGGTCAGAGCAAGAAACTGGAGGCACCAAATGCATAACCAGTTCTTTAAAAAGTATTACAATCATTACATTGATTTGTTTGAGTATGTGTGGCTCAGCGGATAAAGATGCTTGCCATCAAGCCTAATGATCTGAATTTAATCTCCAAACCCACATGGGAAAAGGAGAGAACTAATTCTGGAAAGTTGTTCTCTGACCTCATGTGTCCATGAACACACACACTAAATAAACAACAAGCATTTTTTTCTTAAAAGAGCAGCTCGGTGACTGGTCATATTTCACATTAAAACTAAACTTACTTCTTTTTTACAGTGCTGGAGTAAACCCAGGATCTTTCTTGTACATTCAGGATTCTCTACTTTTTTCTCACTGCTCTCAACTATCAAAGCAGGTACATTCCCATATAAATATCTTTACGTTTATAATTGACATGAGGTTTAGTAAAATCCCATTACAGTTTTTCATTTGTACCTTTTCTTATCATTAAAAGAAGTTGGGTTAACGGGCTGAAGAGGTGGCTTAGTGGCCCAAAGCCCTGACTGCTCCTATAGCGAACCCAAGGCTCAGTTCTCAGCACCTACACAGTACCTCACAACTGTCTGTAACTCCAGTTCCAGGGATCCCATGCCCATTTCTAGCCTCTGATGGCTCTTGGATACATAGGGTACACATAAACTCACACACAAGCATGTACAAATAAGAAAATAAATTTTTAAATACAATTAAATCAAGAATCCTTGGTTACCTTAATGTAGATAACGGCATCCGTCCCGTAGCCCTCTAAAGAATAAAGCTTTAGGTCTCCCTGGAAGTACTGTGCATAGAGGCGGGATATAGGCAATCCATAACCAAATCCAGCCTGTTCGATGAGAAAATAGTTCTGTTCAGAGTCCCACACACTGCAACACTTTTCTAACTAAGATAATACCACTGAGTACTGCAAAGCCATCAGCCTGTGCAGCTGACAGAGCTTATAAAATGCAATCATGCAGAAGGATTAAGCTGGAGTTTAGCTGAGCCCATTAGCGCATCAATTGTAGACCTAAAGCCTTTTATTCTGTCTATAAAATGATGTGTGGTAGTCTGAAGAAGGCATATTGCTTTTCTTTTCTTTGCTGTCCTGCTCCAGGGTTCCCCCAACACAGCTTTCAGCAATTTCATATAAAGCACCACGCAGTTTCATTTAGGAGCAAGACTAGAAAATGTCTTGTTGCAGCTTTACTAACAATATATAGGAATCTCAGGACTTCACGCCACAGATTTCCAGCCTTTGTTCTGAACCTGGAAATAATCAGTGATAGTCCACTTTCTTATTCTCACTGACAGATCACTTTGCTGCTCCAAAATCTTCAAAGCATACCAGTACTCCCTCCACCCCTACCCCCACCCTAGAGATAAAAAGCCAAGCTTCTAGAAAGAGCTTCCAAGACAAGATTGGGTCTTGGCAGCCTACTCCCTTGTCTGGTGAAGCCTATCTCCTTCCTTGACTTCCTTCAACACAGGACTTCTGGGTCTTTGTTCAACCTGTCTCCAGTACTGGTCTTTCTTTAGTAAATCCTACAGACACTTGGGGAAAGGTAAAAATGGCTTCCATCACCAAGCCATGCCTTGGGTGGTATTCCTGACAGTATGTTATTAGTGTTTACGCAAACAGAAGAGTCACTGACATGCATAGGCTCTGGCTTCATACATTTATGAGTGCATGTATGTGCGTATAATGTTCTATGTGTAGAGGGGAGGACTACTTCCAGGAGTTGGCCCTGACCTGTCACCATGGGATGTGGAGATCAAATGATGTCGCTGGCGTTAGAAGGCAAGCATTTTTCCCACAGAGCCATCACACTAGTACTAATTATTTTATATTCTGGTGTTTCTAGGTGGCCCTTCAAGTTAACTTCCAATTTCTAACTTTCTCTATGCCCCAGGGATGAGATGCAACCAAAACACTCATACACTTACAAACAAAAAATAAAATAAAATAATGTTTAAAAATGTAAAAAACTGGGCATTGTGGCATATGACTTTAATCCTAGGGCACTGCAATGGCAGGTGACCTGAAGAACAAAAATAAAGAGAAAACAGACTTTCAGTTGTGTCTACCAATGAGGTCTTTCTAAATACAGATACTTGAAGAAAAACATCGTGTTAAGTCAGTGATGACCAACGACTAGTACAAGCCATATGCAATCTTCATCTTGAAACAGACATAAATATATGGTTTACTACAGAAAAGACTACTGTGATATCAAGGCCAAGAGCACAAGAAACCTCAAACTATGATCTGTCTTGTGCCCGTTTCAATTAAAAATTAATCCCAGGGCTCTTTAAATTCAGATAGAAGTATCTGTCTCTAAAGTTTTGAAGCATTTTCCTTGTGAGCTCCTGTGAAGTTGGCGTAACTGGTTTTGAGGAAGTCACATTCGAATGGTGGTTGATGGACACCACAGCCTTTCTCAGTCACATACCAGGGGCACTGCACGGGACGTCTCAACTCGAGGCCGGGGTGCGGTGGAATACATGTAGTTGAAGAGTCTGTCAATCTTCCTCAGTGGAACACCACCTCCCCGGTCACTCATCTAGGAAGAGAAAGGATCAAACTGTGACCAGGTCCCACACATTACACAATCATGACTTAACTACTTTGGGAAATCCAAGCTGCAAATTTTAACACTGCTCTCAATAGTGTAGCTATCACAAAGTTACTCCTTCCTGGTGGACACCATGATAGCCAGGATAAAACAAATAAAAAAGCAAAGACACTCTACACAACAGTGACACCTCCTAAGTTTATCCTAAAAAAAAAAAAAAAACTAAAGTAGGCAAAGTACACATGAGATATCCATCATGGTTTTAAGAAAAAATCAGAGAGTAGCCCACACGAGAACTACACAAAGTGCATTCTAAAACAGAATACTAGTCACTTAAATGTTATGTAGAACACTCTTATGTATTAGCAAGAGAGGGTTCTACAAAAAGTAGGCAATAAAGAACAAGTTAGAAACACTCACAATTCTAACTTTGTAAATATAATATAAAATAGAAGTGTGAAATGGACTTTGCAGTGAAAAGTGCTGACTGCTCTTCCAGAGGTCTGGGTTTGATTCCTGGCTCCTACATAGTGGCTCAAAAGCATCAATAACTCCAGTTCCAGGGGATCCAACACCTACTTCTGGCCTCTATGGCACTGCACACATATGTAACCCATAGACACATACAGATAAACTAAAATAAATCTCTCTCTTTTTAAGGAATTCAGTGTGGTGCTACACGTCTGCAATCTCAGCATACAGGAGGCAGGAGGATTGCCATAATTAGAGACTAGCTTGTTCTATAATGTAATATCCTGTCTCAATAAAACAAAATTAAGGGCCATGAGATGGCTCAATGGCAAAAGGCACTTGCCACTGAGCCTAAGACCTGATCAATCCCTGAAGTGCACATGGAGGGATGAGCATCACCCTGCTCCACCTCTGACCTCCACACCTATGCTTGACACACACAGACACAACAAATAAATGCAACTTTGCAACATAGAATCCCATAGGACACACATCTTTCCTGTCATTTTTCAAGTCAAGTAACCACAGAGTAGATTGAATTAGTAATTAACTTACCTATTATTTTTACTGTTTTCCTTTATAATTAAGACTACTTTCCTAACCTCTATTCTAATTTACTATAAATATTTCTTCTGTCACAAGACCTAAGTTGATGTTATTAATAAATGATTTTAGCATACATATACAATAAATAATAAATATAAAGATGTAAATGGCTTATAGTTGAGTTTTCATATACTATTTAAGATGACAATATGCATCACTAGAAACATACTAGGAATTATATTATAGCTATTTCCATTTCCTAGGGGTATGAGGGACTTGACTAAGTACCTCCAACACTCTAGCTGCTACACTCAGAGCCCTATTGTGATTTTCAAAGTTAAAAAGTTTGCCTTGGGATACAGAACTAAGTAATTATAGTATCAAAATATATAAGGACTTTTATAAAGAACCTGTGTTTAGAATTATGCTTAAAACTGCTCTTGTCTGTGAATTTAAAGGCCTACGAAATTATTTATTTTAGTGCAATGAATAGAAAGCTCTGGGGTGAATAGTTTCAGGGGCTAATTCAATGTTTGGCTGCACTTCCCTGGTAAGGAGTGTGGATGCCCTGAGAATCCTAAGTGAGTGGTATGTCACCACAGACATTAGGGTAAAAGAAGGGAGGGTGCTAAAGATACGGCTCAGAGGTTAAGAGCACCCGTTGCTCTTGCAGAGGACCCAGGTTCAGTTCCCAGCACCCACATGGTGGCTCACAACCATTCATACTCAAATTTCAGAGGATCTGATACCCTCTTCTTACATCCATGAGCACCAGGCGTGCATGTAGTACACAGATATACATGCAAGCACAACATTCACACACATAAAATAAATCTAAAAGTAGAGTACTACTACTAACAATCCCAGAGCTTCTGAGGCAAGATGGAGGCAGAGGCAGGACTGCAGGCCAGCTAGCTTGGCTCATACAGTAGCAAAAACCAAGAGATCCTGTCTCAAACAAGGTGAAGACTGACATCCAAAGTTATCCTCAGACCTCCAAATGTGCATCTCTACACACAAACACAGACACACACACACACACACACACACACACACACACACACACACACACAAAGCATGCATGCACCATTAAAAGGATAAACATTTCCTTAACCTTCTGGCAATAGACTAGCTTTCTAGCCTTAAAACTACAACTATGTGCCAGGCAGTGGTAGTGCACACCTTTAATCCCAGCAGTTGGGAGGCAGAGGCAGGTGGATTTCTGAGTTTGAGGTGAGCCTGGTCTACAGAGCGAGTTCCAGGACAGCCAGGGCTACACAAAGAAACCCTGTCTAGAAAAAACAAACAAACAAACAAAAACAAACAAAAAGAAGACTACAACTAAGTGGCATGTAAGAGATGATTCCTGGCAATCTGAAGAAAACATGGAGCAGAGCAGAAAGGACTGTGGGGTGTAAGAGGTGGTATGTCACTAGAGGTTGACAGGCAATCTAGGTCAGAGGTCATGGCTAGACCTGATGGATGATAACCTTTGCTTTGCAGTCAACATGATAACGGATACAGTGGATTATACTCAGGGCAGTTTCTAAGACTGTTTGAGAGATTACCAAACGTTGGAGCCCTTCAGGGATGGGGAGAGAGGGGTGATGGGTGGTGTGTATTGGTGTGTACTCTTAGGCAACTACACTGAGAGAGACTGAACATGAAACAAGAGACTGACTGAGACAAACTTGAACCTGAGCCTGTGCCGAGGAAAGATCCTGCAAGAGTTAAGTGCTGTCATGAGGAAGGCTGGGAAGCAGAGGGTCAGCTCACCTTCAGTGCACACATCTCTGCTCAAAGCATCCAGTCAAGTGCTGCTACCATCATGGACAGCCCCTATCTGACCCTAGTCTTCCTATTCTCCCACAGTGAGTCCCTGAGCCAATTCATGGGAATCCAGGCTCAGAGGAAAGGAACTCTTCCTGACTGGTTTGTTGTTGTTTTGAAAAGAAGCCCAAGAGCTGGCTTCACAGTTCATCAGAGCACTGCTGTGCTTGTAGAAGACCTAGGTGTGGTTCCCAGCACCGACATGGTAGGTTACAACTATCCACAATTCCACTTCCAGGAGATTCTGCATCCCCTTCTAAACCCTGTAGGTATCAGGCACACAGAGTACATAAATTTACATATATACAAAATACCCATGAGCATAAAATAAAACATACAACCTGAAAATGACTTTGGTTTGCATACTTCATACAACCCATACAGCAAGTGCGAGCAGTTGCTATATATTTATTGTGCTTCACTCATTTGAATAAGAAGCCAATTTAAAAAAGAAAACAGAAATCCAAAGGACACAGTATAGGGAAAAAAGGAAAATGCGAAATAAATAAACTGTGATTTCAAATAAATAATTATAATTACTATCTTCAAAGTGGCAAAAGAGAAAACCAGAACAGGATATTATAAGGAATAATTTTTAAAAATTCTTTAAAAATCTAAAAAACAGGGCTGGAGAGATGGCTCTGCATTTAAGAGCATTGACTGCTCTTCCAGAGGTGAGTTCAATTCCCAGCAACCACATGGTGGCTCACAAGCATCTGTAATGGGATCTGGTGCCCTCTTCTGGTGTGTATCTGAAAACAGCTACAGTGCATTCCTATAAATAAAAATTAAAAAAAAAATCTTTAAAACACTGGAAATAAAAATTCAACAAAAGAGCTGAGAGTCTATAGTCAAAGAAGGGGCCAGTGAGATGGCTTGATTAAAGGCGGTTGCTGCCAAGCTTGCTGACCTGACTTGGACTTCTCCAACCCATACTGCTAGCAGGAGAAACTGATTCTGCAAGAAAACTGGAATGATGGGTTAATACTGACGGACTATCAACCTAATAGGATCTAGACTCACCTGTAAGATAGTCTCTGGGCCTGTCTCGGGGGTGGGGGGGTGGGGAGGGGGGCTATCTATATACATGACAGGTAGTTATGCCCTGGAGGATTATCTAGATTAGGCTACTTCTAATTATGCTGTGGGCTATTATCTAGATTAGATTACTTTGGGCAACTGCGTGAGGGATTATCTTGATTAGGATAATTGAGGTGGAAAGACCCATGCTAGAAGTGGCTGGTAGCACCCCCAGTCTTGGGCTAGTCTGAAAAAGAGAAGGCTACCTGAATCACAGAATCCCGGCTACTTCTTGACTATGGACACAAGGCAAGGCAGCTAGTTGCCTGGAGTTCTTTCCCCAGCATGATGCTCTGTACCTTTTAACTATGAGCCAAAACAACTCCCTTCTCTTTCAAGCTGCTTTTCCCACGGAGAACAGGAGAAGCAACAGAAGAAGAAAATAAGACAAATGAGTCCAGAGGTCCCAGAGAAAAAGAAAGGGCCACACTGACTAACATCACAGTCAATTCCAGAGCAGAATCCAGAAAAAGATCTAAGAACTTCAGTTAAAAAAACAAAACAAGGGCTGGGTGGTGGTGGCACATACCTTTAATCCCAGCACTTGGGAGGCAGAGGCAGGCAGATTTCTGAGTTCAAGGCCAGCCTGGTCTACAGAGTGAGTTCCAGGACAGCCAAGGCTACAAAGAGAAACCCTGTCTGGGGTGGGGGGTGGGGAACCAAGGGCTGGAGAGATGGTTCAGCAGTTAGGAACACTGACTGTTCTTTCGAAGGTCCGGAGTTCAAATCCCAGCAACCACATGGTGGCTCACAACCATCCATAAGGAGATCCGATGCCCTCTTCCAGTGTCTGAAGGCAGTTACTTACACATATTTACATATAATAATAAATAAATCTTTAAAACAAAACAAAACAAAAACAGACAGCTGAAACCAATCATACAAAGGAAGAGCAACTGCAGAAAACTTGAACCTCAGGCTGTTCTCAGAAGGACAACCTGAATGTCATCTGCCAAGACAGCAAAGAACAGGCTCCTCCCGACTCACTCATCCAACACAGCACCAAGAAAAAGACAAAACGTTTGTCAGAACTCCTGGAAATGAACCAACTGAAAGGTACTTGTTCAAGAAAATACTGGACAGTTAGCTCTGTGTGGTTCTGCCTTCCTCTTAGTCTTGTTCCCAGGCCCCAGCAGTGACGGACAGCTGTAAGCATTGACAGCCACTCAGAAGGCTTGCATTTGCTGAGTTTAACTTCCACATCATCCTACCACTATTAAGTCTGAAACAATCAGAAGTAATGGAATATTTTTTTAAAAAAGCTTTTTTTTTAAATTTTTATTTTATGTTTACTGGTGTTTTGCCTGCATGTCTGTTTGTGTGAAGGTGTCGGATCCCCTGGAACTGGAGTTATAGAGATAGTTGTGAGCTGCCATGTGGGTGCTGGGAATTGAATCCTGGTCCTCTGGAAGAGCAATGTGCTGGTTTGAATATGTTTGGCCCATGAGAATTGGCACTGTTAGGAGGTGTGACCTTGCTAGAGTAGGTGTGGCCCTGTTGGAGGGAGTATGTGATTGTATAGGCTGGCTTTGAAGTCCTATGCTCAAGCTCCATCTACTGTGGAAGAGACCCTCCTCCTGGGTGCCTTTGGGTCAAAATGTAAAACACTTGGCTCCCCCAGCACCTAGTAAGTCAGCCTGCATGCTGCCTGCTTCCCAACATGATAATGGACTAAACCTCTGAAACTGTAAGCCAGCACTAATTACATAATTGCCTTTATAAGAGCTGCCTTGGTCACAGTGTCACTTCATAGCAATAAAACCCAAACTAAGACAAGCAGCCAGTACTCTTAACCTCTGAGCCATCTCTCCAGACCCATGGATTACTTTGAGGGCTACAAGGACATGGACAATAAAGTAAGTAACAGGCTAACCAAATAGGTAAGCAGGAGAGCAAAAGAGTAAGATGGCCATAGGGCTTTGAAAAGCTCAACCCTAGGAATCTGGAAGGCTGTACTCTGAGGGCTATGCTCCCACCCAGGAAAGCCCCCAGAAGGCCCTAAGCTCTCAATGCTACCTGACCTGAGTTACTCGGGGTTGGGGGAAACAACGGCTTTTCAGACCGTGCCTTGCCCTGAGAGACTGTTTTAAGGATGGAGGGTAAGTGGCACCTGGGTAGACATATAAATGAGACCTGTCCGTCCTCACCCACGTAGCAAGCACACTGATGAACGGTTTATTCCTGACAACGGAAAAGGTGTCTGTCACCCTATACATTGATCAGACTAAATTAGACTATAAAAGCAGGTGTATTTAAAACCCTATTGGGGGAACCAAGAATACTTTATCAGACATTAAAACATGCTGAAACTGACCAGAGACAGGAGCACCAGATGCCTACAGAACTCAGAGATAATTATTTGCAGCCTACAAGTCCATGTATGAAACCAAGACTGAGAAAAGGAGGAGGGTAAGTACCCTGGGGCTGGGCAGGGAAGGGATAAGTGTCTGCTGCCACAATCGAGAGAGCTAGTGCGTCTAGCTAGCATCTCGGAGAGCCAGTGTGTATAAAATCTTCATGCCAGACCACCCCTCAGGAGTTCAGTTAGTACAGAATAGCTAAGACAAGCAGTGAGAAGCACACATATATAAGTGGCCAGACAGGACAGCTGAGTTGTATGTATATCTATATGTCACCTGATTACTTACAAAGAATTAAGTTTAGTCTAAGCCAGCTGCACTATCACAACGGGTATTTGGGAACACCAAGCGGTGGGTCCCACAAGTATACCGTACCTACAATGGCCTGTGCTCCTAAGAGGCTCTGCTGAAAACGGAATGGAGCAAACAGAACAAGGGGCTGAAACCGAAGTAAGATTAACGTTCTCCATCACACTGTACATGCCCAAATACTTAAGATTTTCACTGATCAAAGTCTGCCTCCAGGTGTTCCTCCAACCCCAATCATCTGGATTAAAGACCAGAATAGAAACAGACTCAAAAGGTAATTCTATAATTTGTCAGATAAACAAGGCAAAGTGCTTATTATCCAGTTGACTGAAATTCTTTCCCTTGAGAATAAATTATACTTTACAGAAATTAGACATTATATTATTTTTACATGCCTACACATCCATTTCCTTTACAGAAATTACCTTCACAGTCAAATCCTCCTCACCCAGTGTGACGTGAACTTGAATCGGGGGATAGACACCTTTGTCTGCGTGGTGCTCCATGGTCGCTCTCATTGCATTCTGAAATATATTAGGATTATATTAAAGTATAGTTTTTTAAAGTAACTACTTATAATTTTGAAATATATATACATTATGTGAACTTTAAGTTTGCTTTTTCCTTGGTTTGAAAATAAAAGTATTTGTACATGAAATGTTTTGACTAGTTTCTAAAAGGTATGAGGCACCAAGGCCTGCACTGTCTAAGCACGGGCTGGTCACAAGACCTGTGACACTGGCGTAGAAACCAATAAAGCCAGAGGAAGCTGGGACTGGACGTGGAATTAAGAGCAATCTCTGACAGCAAAAGATGGAGCAGACCCAAGGAGAGGAGACTACACTTGTTTACCCTGGTTTAATACTAGGTTCCAGACCAAAGCCACTGTCAGAGCATTAGATAAATAGATCACAGCTTACATAAAGTTTTATTAAGTATTATAGGGTAGAATCTTTACATGACTGAAATTTCAAGGGGAAAAAGAAGCTCAAACACATTAGGGGCCAACTGCTTTTTAGCTACATATAGATGTAGTGCAGGCGCTACAGGACTTAGTAACTTATCAAAGCAAAGCAGGTACTTTCACCCTTACTTTCTTAGTTTCCTGCATTTTAGAATGTTGCTCTGTTTTTATTTTTCCTTCTGGATTTTGAGCGAGGGTCTTGCCATGCAGCTCAGGATGGCCTACAGTGCTTACAGCCTTCCTGCCTCCACTTCAAAGGCGCCTGGATTACAGTCACAGGTGTGTGCCACTACACCCGGCCAGCCTACTGTTATTGCACACTATCCCACAGAAAGCCAGCTCTCTGCTCCTCTGCTCTGCGGCTGGCTGGGGACTGAGCAGATAAGCAGGAAGCGGCCCAGGCTGCTGATCTAGGATGTCATTTTCAACTGCAGGAGCCAACCACATTTATCGACCACTGTGTTTCCACGAGCAAGTACCCCAGTGGCAGGGAGGGTGACTCCCAGCAAACCCAGCATGCTTTCACTGAGTTTTCCAAATATGTTAGAAACAGCAAATAGTTCTCTAAGTCCAATATCAACAACTTCCTAAGAGAAAAACAAAAGCAAAGTCATGGAAGGGGGACTGGCTCAGGGGTAGAAAATTGGGAAATACAATTGTACATATTTTGGTTCGTGAAAATACAAACATAAATTTACTAAGCACCTGAGGCATGCTCTGTTTTAATGGCCACTCAATACGTCTTTTCCAATCTTCACAAGTTTCCCTAGAGAGCATTACCCTAGCTTCAAAGAGGACTGAGGTTCAGAGAGGTTGAGTCATTAGCCCACGGTTACATAATAAGCAACAAAGTCTTTATTCAACTCCAGGTCTCTCTGGCTCCCTGGTCTATATGGAGGTACCCATCTATATAGACAAAAAGCTCCCTTCCAGCACAGTGGTATAATACTCACATAAAATGGCATATCATCATGGAATAGAAGCCCAAAGGAATATGGTTTTCAGAGCAGATTCCTAAGCTCAGGCAAGGACTGGTAAATGTTACACAATTCTATTTTACAAACCTTGAACAGTTCAAACACCATGTGATAGAGATGGGATGGTACATAAACCACTTGTATTGTCTGTCCTGGTGATTTCGCTACAGAGCAGAAGAGAAACATATGAAAGTACAGAGGGATGTGCTCAAAGCATTCTTAAGAATAAACTGTGGAGTGACGTGGAGCAAACATTAGCAACAGGGGTGGGTGAGGGAGTTGCTATAGGGGTTCTCGCACCCCACTTCTTCACTGTCTTAGAGTTTGAACCCTGTACTCACACTCACAGATGTTTCACCTGGGTATAACACTGTCTATTTTATTTCAGACATTTCTATGGATGTAACACTGGATTTAAAAAACAAAGAAAAAAGAAAAAAAAAAAAAAAAAGAAGAGAAAAAAGGTTAGTATCAGTTCCCAAGAGGTATGTATAACACAGACTTCTGGGAGAACAAAGCAGTAAGACCCCATACTTTCAAAGTTCTTGACCAATAAATAACTGGACTGTAATTCAAGCAGTGAACCAAACTGTCCTCTGAAAAGTTGCCACTGGAAACATGAATGGGGGATCTGGACACTGCCCATTCAGCTCAAGTTCCTAAACTCTCGCCTGTGGGCATGTGGCGTGGGAGTCTTACCGACTGGGTGGTACCATCAGAAGAAACCACAAGCCATGCTACCCCAACTAGGTAAGTACCCACTGCTCATATTCAGAGGTTCAGAATGTGGCTTAGCTCAAGCCTATTAAAACATATTTTTCCCCATCACCTTCTCAAAGGATTATCTTAACCTGGGAGAGGTTGTCCTTGTCGAATAACCATTATCAGTCTCTATCCAAAACTCTGAACCCTTTATCCAAAAGGCAGGGAGGAGACAGACCACCAGAGCCACTCAAATAGGTAAGTGCCTCCTCTGTCTTTCACACACCCAGCCTTCTGCCTTAAACAATAAAAACTGACTTACAATTCAGTTAGTAGAAAAAGGATAAACTTTGCTATGAGCTGTATACAAAAATTTTAAAAAATTTCTTAGTATTTTTTTTCTGTCTCTGAAGAAAATAGCAAAGAATCAAAATTATCAGTTAAAAAAATAAAGAGAGCCAAAACAAAACAGTAAAATATTGAAACTAAACTCTGTAAGTGTGGATGTGCGCTGCCTTCACACTTGGTGACCGAGCTGATGGAAGAGCCCTTTACTTTCAAGCAAATCTCAATTTGCTCCTTGGCTGTGAGAACACCCGCTCCTTAGGTCTGGTGCCCCCAGGTAGGCTTACCATTCAGTTCTTCAAGTTCTAGCTCAGGAGAGTTAACGTAATACAAATCACAAAGCCGCCTAGCGTTCTCATAGCCGTCTAGTGTGAAGCAAACAAAACAAAGAAGCATTAAAAGAAACGTACTTCTGTCTTACCTAACAAGAGGCCAACAGTACTGACAAGTGAAAACTTACAACTCTCTGCAGAAGAAAATACACTTCAACAATCTTAGCGAGGGAAAGTCTGTTACATCGCAAAAACTGAGCAGTAACAGAATAATGACAGAAAGGGCCACAAACATAAAACTTAAAAACGTCAGCATGGAGAAACATACCATAAACAAAGCAAAAGAAACAGCAGGCTAAAGAGATTATTATATGCATTAAATATATATTTACATATATATTTGTCTTTGACAACATCTCAGAAAGAGTTGGTCAGGGTCCCAGAAGTCTACATTTTTATCTATTGTTTGATACCTTTTTTTTTTGGAAACATTGAAAATTTAAAGATTTATTTATTTTATGCATGAGTGTATACTGTAGCTGTACAGATAGTTATGAGTCGTCATCTGGTTGTTGGGAATTGACTTTTAGGACCTCTGCTCACTCCAGTCAACCTTGCTTGCTCCAGTTGCCCCGCTCCCTCTGGTAGACCCTGCTTGCTCAGTCCCTGCTTGTTCCAGCCCAAAGATTTATTTATTATTATACATAAATACACTGTAGCTGTCTTCAGATGCGCCAGAAGAGGGCGTCAGATCTCATTAAAGATGGCTGTGAGCCACCATGTGGTTGCTGGGATTTGAACTCAGGACCTTTGGAAGAGCAATCAGTGTGGCTGAGCCATCTCACCAGCCCAGAAACATTGAAAATTTAAATGCCTAAAAATGTTTTTAATTCTAGATTCACTGTTGCTGCTGCTGCTGCTGCTGTTGAGGTAACAGTCTTACAACGTAACCACAGCTGGTCTGATCTCCATTCCCTTGCTGGTCCTGAACTCCATGCCTCTACCTCGAGTGCTAGGATCAAGGATGTACACTACCATGTCTGGCAATTCTAAGATTCTTGCCTTCTACTAGCAAAAATCACTATGTGCCTATACATGTTCACTAGGACACTGTGAGTAACAGGAAGGGAAAATGAGAACAACCTAAGTGAACATTACAAGAAAGATAAGCTAGCACTCTGTTACATTCTAACAAGCCACTCAAAAGTGTGGGCTATGTCTACAGGGCTATGAGTTTGTAGCAAAATGTGTGGCGCACTCCATCTTCTAAAAATAAAAAACCACAGTGGTTGGAGAGCTGCCTCAACACAGGTTGCTAGCTGGGCATGGTAGTTCACTGCTTTTAAAACCAGCACTCAGGAGACAGGCAGGTGGTCTACATAGCATCTTCCAGGATAGTCAGAGACACATGGGAAAACACTGCCTCAAGGAAGGGCAACAAAAGCCCAGCACAGGCTGCTTTTGCAGAGGACCTGGGTTCAAGTCTCAGTGTCCACATGGTGGGACATAACCATCTGTAATTTTAGCTACAGAAGATCCCACCCCTTCTTCTAGCCTCCAAGAGCCCAGGCATACACACGATGTACAGACATAAATGTAGGCAAAACACCTATATACTCAACGTGTTTTAAAAAGTTTAAAAATAACAAAGACTATAAAACAACTTATACATAGATGTGCATGTTATGTCAGTAAATAAGGCTTGAAAACAGCCGGTCGGTGGTGGCACACATCTTTAATCCCAGCACTCAGGAGGCAGAGGTGGGTGGATTTCTGTGAGTTTAAGGCCAGCCTGGTCTACAGAGTCAAGGCTACCTAGAGAAAATCCAGTCTGAAAAAAACAAAAACAAAAATGCTTGAAAAGACGCAAATTAGGCTGTTATGAATTTTCACTCTTTGAATTGGGAACTAGAAAGGACAGACGCAGAACCTGAATATTTTACTTCATTCATCTACTGTGTATATGTGTACTTCAGTGGGTTTACACATACCAAAGGATATGTATGGATTTCAAAGGGACAACTTTCAGTAGTTAGTTCTCTCCTTCCAGCTAGGTGAGTTCTGGGGATCAACTTTAGGTTTTAAGTCTTCACACACTGAGCCATCGCAATGGCCCTTTTTTAGGGAGGATGGGAAAAGATTCGAATTTTCGAAGCAAAACATATAAATGCACTTACTAACATACAAAAGTTTACTAACAGAGAATCCTACTGGGAAGACATTCACCTTACGCCCTGTATAATTAATGAAATGAAGTGATTTCCAAACCTAGCACTTGCTCCTAACATTTTTTCTCTCATGATACAGCAGGAGTTCTAAGGGAAGGACCAATGCTCAACCCTGACTCCCACATCCTGCTACAAAGGACAGATGCACTTACCTTTAATGACCTCCACCACATCGCAGTTTGGATTTATGCTTCCAATGTGTTTTCGATGAGATGGACTTCCTTTTCCACCAAACAATAAAGCTATCAAAAGCAAAGAACCAAACCAAGTAAACACATTTGCCTAACACCCCTTTCCAGATCTAAATAGTACTAAAGAGGAGAGCAGAATATTTTCCCTAAGCGTAAAGATGGTATTTTTAAAGTCAATAAAGATGCCTTCTTTGAAGAGCAGTAATGTTCACTCTAAAGGGACACTTTCTAGATAAACTTAAGAGCGCTCGCTACACATATCAATTAGCTACTTCTTTCAACTTCGGGACACTTACAGTGCTGGTTGAGTAGCATTCTAATTGAGATGCGACTCATGTAGAATCGATCCAAAAAGTACTGAACATTTTGGCTGGTGACAGGATCCACCCCGAAGCTCTCCTTGTATTCAGTCACACCCTGGGCCATGGTGGGAATGACATCATTGTGCCGGTTTCTGATCCTTATCACTGTGTCTGTGAATCTAAACAAACCTCTCAGTCAGAAGAGCCAAATATTTTGACAAGTGACTTCAATGCTAAGACACAAGCTGCAGCTACAAAAAGCCCTCCTTCAGAGAAAGAAGAGTCAGAAGCGGCTTTCCCACACTTGTTTAAATTCATTTCAACTCGGCGTAAGATACACAGAGCCCACAAAGGTGCAAGGATCTCAAAAAATAAGACTTACATAGTTTTTGGATTCCAACTCTACTGAGAGTGCATTTATATACAAAGAGGGTTTGTAGCTTGGGATCTCGTAGCTAGTAATTGGTAGGGCCTAGGAACACAGCAAAAGGCAAACAGTAGACTATTCTATAAATGCTACTGTAGAGCCCTTTGAAAACTGTCACTGAGAGCTGAGCCTAGGAAATAAAGTGAGCAGTTGGGCCGAATAATACTGTCATCTATATTCATTTAAAAACTCATGCATATGCAGGCTCCTGGGTGTGTGTGTGGAGGCTGGAGGACAGCCTCTGGTATCAGCCTCTGGAATGTATGCCGTCTTCTTACTTTGAGATAGAGTCAGTCTCTTGTCCTAGGAAGTCACGCTACATACTACTGTGAACAATGTCAGGGTCTCCCTTATCCATGATCACCCAAGTCATACTACAGAGTCAGGGTTTCCTTGATCCAGTGTTATCTAAGCATCTGAGGCTCACTAACGAGGATGGCATTCCAGAGACACACCGCCTGAGGAAAGCGCCTTGTTTCTAGGGAAACACTCCCCAAGGAATCAAGCTGAGAAAGCCAAGAAAGTTGGCTGCGGATCTCCTCCCTAGAGTTCAGAGAAAAGAAACCACTCGGAATAGAAAATCGAAAAAAGAACTCTGATTTCATTCACCCTGAATTTATATTGTGGGTGAGAAGCTGGAAGGTGGTGGCGCACACCTTTAATCTCAGCACTCGGGAGGCAGAGGCAGGGGATCTCTGAATTTGGGGCTAACCTGGTCTCCAGAGTTCCAAGATAACCAGGGCTGCACAGGGAAACCCTGTCTTGAAAACAAAAACTAAACAAAACAAAACACAAAATCCAAGTGGATGATAAAAAAGAAAACTGTTGGATTAAAAGAGATTTTAAGTCATACTACCTTCTTGCTTTGTCAATTTAAGGAATAAGAATAAAAGAAAGAAGTCTTAATTGTTATGCAACTAGTCATCAGGATTCACACTTCTGAATGAGTGTTTTCCCAAGATATCAACTTGAATGCCATTAGCTCCAATGATTTTCTCACTTTTAGAATTCTTAGTTGGGAATAAACTTCAAAACCAAGCGATTAAGACAAAATATAATTTTTTTTTTTTTTTTTGGAAACAATCAGAAATTCCAACCCCCTTCCTACTTACCATTCTGTTCCTCTCGTTAGAACAAAACCTGCTGAGCAGCATACAGTGACTCACCTGTAATGCCAGGCAGAGGCCGAAGCAGGCAACTCACTGTGGACCAGAAGCCAGACTGGACTACACAGTGGTTTCTAAGAAAGCCTGGGCCACAAGAGAGACCCTGTCTCAGAAAACAAAAACTGGTTTGGAAAGACAGCTCACTTGCTAAAGTGCTTGTCACACAAGCATAACGACCTGAGTTCTGTCTGCACACATTCATCATGTCAAGTGTGGTGGCACACATCTGTAACCTCAGTACAGGAGAAACAGAGAGGACTACTGGAATTCACTGGCCAATCTACCCTAACTGACTTCCTAGGACAAGAGACTGACTCTGTCTCAAAGTAAGAAGACGGCATACATTCCAGAGGCTGATACCAGAGGCTGTCCTCCAGCCTCCACACACAGGCCCAGGAGCCTGCATATGCATGAGTTTTTAAATGAATATAGATGACAGTATTATTCGGCCCAACTGCTCACTTTATTTCCTAGGCTCAGCTCTCAGTGACAGTTTTCAAAGGGCTCTGCAGTAGCATTTATAGAATAGTCTACTGTTTGCCTTTTGCTGTGTTCCTAGGCCCTACCAATTACTAGCTACGAGATCCCAAGCTACAAACCCTCTTTGTATATAAACGCACTCTCAGTAGAGTTGCTTTAAACACTAAGTGACATCACTCACCTAGAAAGTGAACACCTGAAGAGCTACTTTCAGTTCTCTTAACCTCTGAGCCGTCTTTCCAGCCCAAGAGTTACTTTCAAACCAAAAGCATGTCTGAAAAATGCAGTATTGACTGACATTTCCTTTGAAAACAAAACAAAAGCCAGTACCTCCTCCTTAAAAAAATAAAAATAAAATGACAGTTTCTGAAGACAGTGGTCTTTATACTCTTAACAGCATTCATTACAAGCAGATAACTCCCTCAGTAACTAACTGGGTTTATCAATTCTGGTATCAGGACTATGAACTCACTCTATAGACCAGGCTGGCCTCAAACTTATAGAGACCTTCCTGGCTCTGCCTCCCAAGTGCTGAGATTAAAGGTGCGCACCTCTACTGCTCCGCTAATGTCCATCCAGGCAGCATGTACACACATGAACGAGTAGTGGAGCAGAGGTAGCCGCCCCTCTGGGACCAGCATGCCCTCCCAGGTTAACAGACCAAGAGGCATCCAGGTAACAGCTAGATGTCTACTGGTCATCACATTTGAACTGTCTCTTCTTACAGCAGAGAGGGCCATGTAGCATAGTTTACATTCAGTCCAGCTCTCTGGTTTATACTGTCTTGATGTCTTCAGTACCTGTGTGGGTTGCTATGCATGGATACAGTAACTACGTTGTACAGTAAAAGAATCCTCAGTGATAATCACTTTCCTTAAAGTGGACCAATAGCAAATTAAGGGAACCACACTTACATTTTTATAAGTGTGTAAGCTCACAACTGTCTGTACCTCCAGTTCCCTTCACACCAATGCATATAAAATGAAATTAAATTATTTTTAAAAAAGAATATAAAATTGTACTCAGAATAGGATCGTACAATGATACTCACTCATAAATAGTTTTAGCATCTTCAGCACTCTTGTCCTTAAAATCAAGCAGTTCCTGAAGGCTTTGGATATACCTAAAACACAAACCAGAGAGATGAGTCTATTCATACTGTAAAATTAGCACAAAAGGTATTTCTGATATTTTAGAATTTTAAATGTAGAATACTCCCACAAATTACAGTTGAAGTAGGATTGTTTTCTTATTTTTCAGACAGGGTCTCATGAGAGCCAGCATGCCACCAAGCCCAGCTTCAAGCAGTTCCAGGGTGAGTTGGGCTCTGTGTACACTGAGCAAGTGCTCTATCAGCTGAGCTGCATACTGGTCCTCAAATAGGAATTTTACACCCACTAGCATTTGAGTGAAGTTCTAGGCATATCCTAAGAAGTATCTATTTTCAGGCTGGAGAGACGGCTCATCAGTTAAAAGCACTTTCTGCTCTTCTAGACAACACAAGTTCAGTTCCCAGCACTCACAGAGGACAGCTTGCAATCATCAATGACTCCAGCTCCAGTCTCTGTGGGCAGCCAGACACATTGCATACAATCATATAGACATACATAAATAAACAGACAGGCAGACAGACAGACACACACACACACACACACACATCTTAAAGAGAGAAGGTGGGGGGGGGGGAGGAAAGCATAATTTTACCATTAAAAAATCACCAGGTAAGCTGGGCGGTGGTGGTACATGTCTTTAATCCCAGAAGTTGGGAGGGAGAGACAGGTGGATTTCTGAGTTCAAGGCCAGCCTGGTCTACAGAATTTTAGGATAGCCAGGGCTACACAGAGAAACCCTGTCTCAAAACAAACAAACAAACAAACAAACAAACATCACCAGACATGGTAGCACACACCTTTAGCCTTAGTTCTTGAGGTAAGTAGATTTCTGCAGAGTTCAAGGCCACCCTAGTCACAGAAAGGGTTCCAGGATAACTAGAACTAGATAGTGAAACCCTATCTCTAAACCAAAAAACATAGATAAGGCCCGGAGGGTGTAGGTTGGTGGTAGTGCATTTACCCAGCATTTGCCCCTCAAAACACACAAAACTATAGATCAGTAGGTCAAACCTGAGTTAAGAACTTAAGATTTATGTTCTAAACCCTACATTTTTTTTAATCAGATGATAAATACCACATCATGAGAACTGAGCTGTCACTACTGACTGTAATGGAGGATAAATGCTTGTCTTAGTCACAGCAATAGGTAGAATCTAACTCAAGTATAAAGCATTTGTTTTAAACCCTTATCTTCAGATATTTTGGTCCAATCAACAAGTGCTCACGGGAAGCCTATAACCTACTCATACTAAACAAAACACAGAAGTAATTCAAACCTACATCTTTACCCAACAACTCAAGGTAGGAGAGCTCTAGTTTAGGACGGAATGAGAAAAGCCGAAGGGCTCTCTCAACATCAGACAGCCAAACACTAGGGCACCACGGGGCAGAGCTGAAAACACCTCCTCAGCCATCCAGTCATCTCTACACCACAAATGCACACTGTGTGTGAAAGCACTCCACACCACCCCAGGGAGGCCCTGCTGCATTCAAGTCAGTGATTCTCACAGCTGCCGCCTGCTTTAGCCCTGGAACTGATCTTCACCGGCAAGAAAAAGTGTAGTCTTTAAGGGATATTTAAATTCCTACCCCTTTTAAGACAAGGCCAGATTACAAAAAGCAGGATGAGCTAGTTCAAATGAAGAATTGTATGGAATAGAAGATTACATTCTCTGCCATGTATCCCATGATACTTTCTAACCCACCTTCCTCCTGCTAACTACATCTGCAGCGGCTCCATACGTGAACTAACTAGCCTCTGGGAACCAATACACAGCAGTCATTCTTTTACTCCTTAATATTTACTTGTCATTTTGGTGTGTGTGTGCATGTGTGTTCCCTCAGAGGCCAGAAGAGCGTGACAAATCCCCAGTAGCTGGAGTTACAGGCAACTGTGAGTGGCCTGACCTTGGCCCTGTGGAAGAGCAGTCAAAACTCTTAACCACTGAGCCAACTTCCTAGGCCCTAGTTTGTCTTCTTTTTATCATGACTTATTCTAATTACATGTACTTGTGTGTTGGGGGAGCATGTGCACATGTGAGTGCTGGGGTCCTCAGAGTCCAGAAGATGTTAGTAGACCCCTTGCAGTGGGAGTTACAGGTGCTGGAAACAAACAGGGTTCCTCTGCAACAGGGGTTAGCACTCTTAACTTCTGAGTTGTATCTCTCTAGCCAACCTTGTTTATTTTTTAAATAAATGTTTGATCAGCTTATCTCACAAACTATAACAGCAATGAAGAGAAAACTAGCATCTCCATTAATCACAATCAGGAAATATCTTGTAGTTACACTTTTTTCCACTTTGTGCTTGATGATCCTGGCCATGCATAGAAACAAAAATTTTGTTTAAAGCTCCTCATCGCCCTCCACTCCTGCGCATGGTGGCTCACACTTTTAATTCCAGCACTGGGGAGGCAGAGGAAGGTGGATCTCTGTGAGTTCAAGGTCAGCCAGGTCTGCAGAGTGAGCTCCAGCCTAGCCAGGAATATACAGTGAGCCCATTTCAAAAAACAGAAGCAAGCAGTTTCACCTGGGCACAGTAGCTGGACATGGAAGCACATTCCTGTAATACCAGTTCCAAAGAGGTACGGGCAAGAGACTCTCTGCAAGTTCCATGTCAACCTGGTCTGTATACTGAGCTCCAGGCCTGCATAAGACAGTGTCTCAAACTAGCAAGGACTGAGTACCAGAAAGATGGCTCAGTGGGTAAGGCACCAGTCTTCTAGCTTACTAACAAAGTTTGATCCCTGGGACCATACGGTGGAATGAGAAGACGCTTGCACAGTGTTCTCTGACCTCCATGAGAATCTGAGCACATGGGTATGTTCCTCCCCCCCCCCCCCCCCTCTCTCTCTCTCACACACACACACACACACACACACACACACACACACACACACACACACAATTATCAAGCAGCCTGTGGTCCCACATGCTTATAATCCCAGCACTAGAGAGGAAGATGGTCTCAAAATAAATATTAAAAATAAAGGATGTGGACAGTAGGCCACATAAAAAATATGTAAGCCCTTAAAACTTTCATTGTAAGGCTGAAGAGATGGCTCAGTGGCTAAGAGAAGTCAGTGCTCTTCCAGAGGACCTGGGTTAGCTTGTCGGCATCCCTGTCAGTTTACCCCGATCTGTAACTCAAGGGCCAGGGGATCTGATACCTCCGTTTGGCCTCCACAGGCACCAGGCATACCTTTGGTGCATATATACACATCCAGACAAAACACCCATACACGTAAAAAACTTTTTTTTAAATTTAAAAACCTTATTATTTTGGCAAAATTGCAGTTTCCATATAATTACACTAATTTCTATTTTTAAGAGGGAAAAACTGATCAGTGTAAGACATATGTTCATACTACATGATCACACTGAACTCATTAATACAGATGTTACTAAAAAACTGATCAATGCAGGATTGTGTGCACACTACTACATCATCACACTGAACTCGTTAATACAGATGTTACTAAAAAGCAGAAGTAAAGTTGTAACTTTGTGATCTTTTTACGGTTTGCAACATGATCTCACATAGATAAGTCTGGCCTAGAATTTGCTATGCAACCAAGCGTGACCTTTAACTTCTGATTCTTCTGCCTCCACTTCCCAAGGATGCTGGAATGACAGATGTGTACCACTTCCTCCTGTTTATGCAGTGCTAGGGGTTGAAGCCAGCAACCATCCTACCACACTACGTCTCCGTCCCCTAGTCTTTATAATTTAGAAAAAGATGTACTTCACCAAAATAAATTCACTTTATAATAAAGTACACGCAGCCCTGGATACATGTCATTATTCTGTGACACATTCAAGATTGAAACCCAGGGCTCCAGTGTCTGTGCGCACACCTGGACAAAGACTGTATCAGTCTTAGCTTCCTCACCAGTGAAAGAAGTTAGTAACACCTACCAGGCATGGTTGAAAAAAATAAAAAGAGTGCTCGCTTCAGCAGTACATATACTAAAAGTGGAACAATACAGAGAACATTAGCATGGCCCCTGCGCAAGGATGACACAGAAATTTGTGAAGCGTTCCATATTTAAAAAAGAAAAAAGCCGGGTGGTAGTGGTGCATGCCTTTAATCCCAGCACTTGGGAGGCAGAGGCAGGCAGATTTCTGAGTTCAAGGCCAGCCTGGTCTACAGAGTGAGTTTCAGGACAGCCAGGGCTATACAGAGAAACCCTGTCTCGGAAAAACCAAAAAAAAAAAGAAAGAAAGAAAGAAAAAAAAGAGAAATGTGTATATAAGTATATGGCCATTAACAAATAGTAACAGCCGGGCGGTAGTGGCACACACCTTTAATCCTAGCACTTGGGAGGCAGAGGCAGGTGGATTTCTGAGTTCGAGGCCAGCCTGGTCTACAGAGTGAGTTCCAGGACAGTCAGGGATACACAAAGAAACCCTGTCTCAAAAAACAAAAACAAACAAAGAAAAAAAACAAACAAAGAAAAAAAACAACAAATAGTAACTACTTTTCTCATTAGAATATAACACACCTGCAGATACAGTAACATAAATCTTAAATTTAGTACCAGTACTTCTGTACAGGCCTGATGTGTTTTCTTAAAACACATTTTAATGAAATACTGTGTTGAGAAGACAAGACACACAGAGAGCAGAGAGAGAGGGGGGTGCTTGACTGCCTTCAGAATCTACTGAAGGAAATATGCAGGACAAGAGAGGTGGTCCAAGAGTTAAATTAAGAGCACTTGCTACTCTCAAAGACTCAGATTGGATCCCTATATCAGGCAGCTCACAACAGCCCATAACTCTAGTTCCAATGGATCTTGTGCCCTCTTCTGGCCTCCAGAGACACCTGCACATGTGTGGTACATCTATTCTTAGGCACACACCTTTAAACTTAGCACTAGGGAGAAAAAAAGTCTAGCAGAGCTCTTTGAGTTTGAGACAAGCCTAGTCTACATGAAGTTCCAGTCCTGCCAGAGATACATAGCGGGACTCTGTCTCAAATAAGTCAATCAATCGTAACACTTGGAAGATGGAGACAGAAATAAGTGGACCTCTCTGAATTTGGGGACACCATGGTCTACATAGTGAGTTCCAGGCCAGCCAGAGCTACATAGTAAGACCCTGTCTCTAAGAACCAAATAATAAAATAATATGTAATTTTTTTTTTTGTTTCTTATGCTTTTTTTTTTTGTTTTTGGTTTTTCGAGGCAGGGTTTTTCTGTGTATCCCTGGCTGTCCTGGAGCTCATTCTGTAGACCAGGCTGGCCTTGAACTCAGAAATCTGCCTGCCTCTGCCTCCCAAGTGCTGGGATTAAAGGCGTGCGCCACCACTGCCTGGCAAATATTTTCTTTAACCTTGGACAAAATCCACAAGTCCACTGAAACTGCCAACACAAGCTAGAATCTTGCCGGACAGTGGTGGCGCACGCCTTTACTCCCAGCACTCAAAGGCAGACACGGGGAGATCTTTGTGTTCGAGGCCAGCCTGGTCTACAGAGTGAGTTCCAGGACAGCCAGGGCTACACTGACAAACCCTATCTCAAAAACCAAAAACAAACAAACAAACAACAAAACAGAGCAAAACAAAAGCGATGGGCCCTTACCAACTTTGCACCAGCTGTACGGATGGAGTCCTGAGGAGGTTATCGGGAAGGAGGCTTATTTCCTTCATAATATTTGCCAATCTAACGGGCAACTCTTGCCGCAGAAACATAAACGAGGTCTTCTCACAAGCATTTACTGATCCTGAAACCAAGCACAGTGAAAGGCAGTAAGTAGAAGGCACAAGGTAGCAGGAGTCAGAAAAGTAGAGACCCTTGGCAAGGCCATAACGGTACATTTACCATAGTGAGAGGAAGGACTAGGAAACAAAGATATGTCCGGGCACGGTGGAGCTAAACAGTCTCTAAAGTAACCCATTCCAGAATGACCATCCAATTCCTCAAATTCCAACTGCTCAGCACAACCATGCAGGGGCTTGTCACACTTCACGATTACTATCCATTCCAGAATTCAGGTAAGCTGAATGTGTCTGCATAAGGTTCAGAGCCTGTGAAGAGAACTGGGAAAGGCCCATTCTAGATGCCCCACTGCTGCTGCCTTGAGACATTCTGACTCCTGCTGGGAAGTAATGGCACATGTCTTTAATCCCAGCACTTGAGAGGCAGAAGCAATCGGATCTCTGTGAGTTCAAAACCAACCTGATCTACTACATTGGTTCCAGAGACAGAAAGGAAAAGCTAGAAAGAGAAACCTTGCCTCAAAAAAAAAAAAAAGAAAAAAAAAGAAAAGAAAAAGAAAAAGAAAAAAGAAAAAAGAAATCCTGACTCCCGACTTTTGAGTAAATTCTGACCCAAGTCATTGACCACCAGAACACAGTCAGTACAGAGGTTTTCAGGCAACAGAAGGTAAAGACCATCAACACCATGTCAGCAACCATCAAGTGGAACCTACTCAGTTGTCTGATTCCTGGGAAAAGTCACCTGCCCCTTCCTCCAGTCTTGAATCCAGATGTTTGGCAGAACAGCTGATAGGTATTCAAGTCACATTTCAGCAATCCATTTGAACCTAGCTCAGTCTTGCAGATGGAACCTTAGCATAAACTATCTTGTCAACAGTAGCAGCATCATTAAGGGAAGCTCCTTGTCGAAGTTTAACAGCGCCATTCATGAACAAGGTGAACACTGCTATCTCACAGTACAGGCACTTACAAACAAAAGCTAAACACACACAGACAAAACGGGGGCCCATCATAGTCCCTTACTAAAGAAACAAGGCAAAGCCCCTGTCACTGCAAACCACAATTCTAAGATAAAGTACCTAGCCACACCACTAATCTCTCGTGCTCGCTAACCATGTTATAACCTGACAGCACGACACAGAAGATAACTTTTTTCTACTCCAGAACTTTCGGATTTCAATGTTAAAGAGCTTATAGTACGCATATTCCTTTCCCCCTCATTACTCCGGATGAGAAGTCAAAAGTCAAAGAGGCCTAATTCTGCAGTTCTGCAATCTGTTACACACAGACAAGACCATGCACTTTACACGTGCTTGAGGCTGGCTGCTGTTGAAACGAATTTGCTCTCGGTGGAAACACTGGCGAGGAAAGCGCTGGGCCAGTAGTAACTTGTTTCCCTGCCATCACGCCACTCCAAACGATCATCGCTGTGCTGGCTCTGATCTCGCCTCTGCAGAACGCCACCCTCGAAGCAGTGTGAGCTCTGGCCTTGAACCTGAGCAAGGCGTCCCCCCCGAAACACCAGGTCCCCAAACGCGCACCTACGCACGTGCGCGGAAGGCTGCAGCCCGCGGGCCCCCTGCTTTGTTTTTTGCACACTACAGTCGCACGCTCCTGTTCCGTGCCCGGCCTGCCAGCGCCCGCACTCTCCGGGGAGGAAGGAAGCACCTACGACGCAGGGGAGGCGACATGAGGGAGGAGGGGTACGCCTCGGAGGACCGGGCCCGCGCAGGAAGGCCGCCCTCACCGAAGTCCAGGAACTGCTTCATGGAGAGTGGCGACGGCGAGAAGCGCGCATAGAAGTCCACCTGGCCCGGAACGCCAAGCTCCGACGCCGGCCCGGAGCCCGAGGCCGAGGCCGAGGCCGAGGCCAGGCTGCGGCTGGCGCAGGGGACGGCGCAGGGCGGCCTGACGCTCGTGCCGCCCCGCAACAGCTTTGCCAGCCTCATACCGAGACCCGCCGGAGGAGCCGGAGCTCCCGGCGCCAACCTGCCACTCTATGCCGCTGCCCGGGCGCTACGTGCGGGACGTGGCGGGCCGCGGGGACGGGGGCGGGGAGCTGCTGTCAGCACCGCGGCCACAGCACCCCCCTCGCTGGAACCACGCCCCCGTGGGCGGAGCCCCGACTGCACGGGGGCGAGCGAAAGGCAGGCTAGCCGCCGCCCCTTACTGAAGGCACGCCCTGTGGGCGGGGCCCTGGGAGGACAGAGGCGGGGAAAGAAGTAAAGGGAGTTCTGCTAAGCTTAGTGGGTTGGTGCCGCCGAAACAACCGGAGCAAGTGGCCTGGAGATGGGGCGCCGTGAAGCTTTGCTAATTTCCTGGGAGCCCGGCTCCTATGGTCCAGCTCGCGCTGTGTTGCACCCCTTCGCGCCCTATCTTTCGTACTTCCTCCGCCCTCCCAGTCTCAGCCGAAAAGCGCTAGGCTGTACGGGAGTGGTTGGCAGTGAGCCTGTCCTCGAAACGCCCTTGGATCATGCAAGCCGATGATTTGTAGGTGCAGTCAGTGGTACAAGAGTTGAACTTGGGGATGTGGCTCTAAAGAATACTACAGCTACGACAATCCCTGGAAGAGCGCATTGAAGCCCTTTCTGCAAGCAATATTGCCACAGTACTTAAAGACTATTCACTCTCTTTCTGTTAACTCAGTATCTTAGAGTCACAATGTGCTTGCTCCGTCTTTTTGATGTATAGAAATAGTGAATGTAGGATTTGACCATATTTAATATCTAATCCCACGAAAATCACGTTTGTCTTCTAAACACTGTAATGTCCCCATCCAACTACCTTAACATTTGCTGTGTCTTAGGTGCAATAAAACTATCCTACCACGTGTGTGAAGCTTATCAATTATGTAAAGTACACTTCATAGCTCCATGGGGGTCGCCCTTGGGTTTTGTAAAAACACAAATTATGAAGGATGGGATGTAGTTCATGTCCAAAGCCCTAGGTTTCATCCCCAACACAAGGAAGGAAAAAAACAAAAGTAACTTCCCCCAACCCCAAACCCAAAACATTGTATTGGCCCAAGTTTATAATCTCAGCGATCTGCAAGTGGAGGTAGCGGTGTGGGAAGTCAAAAGTCTAAGATCATCCTCCGAAATCATGCCAGCCGGTGATTCATAGATTCCTATCTGAAAACAAATACCTGCCCACCTCACCCACCCCCCTACACACACAGAGAGAAACAGAAATTAGATCAGAGTCCCTTAAGTAAGCTGTTATTCTGTATCCAACAAACTGTGAGTAGCACAATTCGGGGATATTGTCCACCAGGAAACAAAAGCAGGTGGTTTTGACTATAGAGAGAGAAAAAAGCGTTTTTTCCTCAAGTAGCCAGTAGAAATTGTGGTCATCTCTTGGGGTTCTTAGTCTCATTTATAAAAGAATTTAAGGCCGGGCGGTGGTAGTGCACACCTTTAATCCCAGCACTTGGAAGGCAGAGGCAGGTGGATTTCTGAGTTAGAGGCCAGCCTGGTACACAGAGTAAGTTCCAGGACAGTCAGGCTACACAGAGAAAGAAGAAGAAGAAGAAAAAAAACAAATATAAAAGAATTTAAGAACAGATTTAAGTGGAAGCACAAGGATAATTTTATTAGCGTTTAAAAACGAAAAACCAAAAAAGAAAAAAACCCAAGGTAGACAAGCAGCTGCCTGGAGGAGGAGAATGGAGTAGAGAAAGAAAAGAAACCAAAAAAAAAGAAGAAAAAGAAGAAGAAGAAGAAGGAGAAGGAGAAGAAGGAGAAGAAGGAGAAGAAAGGAAAGAACCCACGCTGCTCCAGTTACTGGCATGGAGATCAGATGGAAGGACCTTAGAGAAAAGGGTAAGGGAGCCCAAAGTATCAGAAAAAGCATACTTTGGTTCTGGCGAGCATCAAAACGGGAGGGGATGGTGGGAAGGAGGAAAAAGGAAGAATTGTGCCTTTCTGACTCCAAACCAGTACCTCGTAGTGGTTTGTAGGACAGTATTGGGGAACGAGGAATTTATTCCTTCATCTCTTTAACACAGCTTAAGGGGACCTAGCAGTCCTTGGTCAGATGATTGACAACTGCCTACCCAGGCCAGAGATTCTATCCCCTTGACCAGATGGAGGTTTTTTCTCTTCTTTTCTTTCTTTTTTTTTTTTTTTTTTAAGGTTTATTTTGTTTATATGAGTGCACTGTAGCTGTCTTCAGACACACCAGAAGAGGGCATCAGATCTTTTACAGATGGTTGTAGCCACCTTGTGGTTGCTGGGAATTTGAACTCAGGACCTTTGGGAGAGCAGTTGGTGCTCTTAACCGCTGAGCCGTCTCTCTAGCCTCTGGAGTTTTTGTTTTGTTTTGTTTTTCTTAATGGGTCTTTAAGGCTACTCTAACATTAAGTCCTTTGTTGCATCAGACCCTGTAAAGAAAGATGAACAAGAAAAAGATGCTTATTTCATATATTTGTGGGATATAGCTGGGGAATGATAATTTTCAAAAAGTGGCCTTGAATCCCAAAATATAATATCTCCAACTTAGTACACTGGAATGGTTGTTTATAGAAATGACGAGTCATTATAAATTGAAATATCCTTAACAAAACAACCTATTTTTATAGCTGTTCCACTGTCTACTGCTTTTCTTCAGTGGCCTGTAGCTCACACTAATACATTTGCCAAAGGAAGCATATTTGAGGCAGTAAATTCAGGTATCCTACAATACCATACTGTCAAATGTGATAGAGCTTGTTGTTTGAAAGGATCAAGTCTGTTCTGGATGACCCCGAAAGCAGTGGGAAACTACAGAGTACCAGACATGATTCAACATGGAAAACTATTGTTACTTACGCAACCATTTCACTGAGATGGGCATCGTGGAGGGAGGGGCTCTTGTCAGTGACCCTTAGCTAAGAGTCTAGGAGACAGCTCTATAAGGATGCCCCTGGGAGGCTGTGGGAAAATAATGTAGTGTCATGAAAAGGGCCTGGGTTCCAGCTTAATACTTTGGTGTGCTGTGTCAGCTATATGCCTTTCCTTCTGTGACTGTCTTAATCTCTCTAAGTGTGATGGTTTGTATATGCTTTCTAATAGTGCCCAGGAGGTGCACTATTAGAAAGTGTGGCCCTGTTGGAGTAGGTGTATCACTGTGGGTGTGGGCTTTAATACCTTCATTTTAGCTGCCTAAGAGCCAGTATTTTCCTGTCTGCCTTCAGATGAAGATATAGAACTCTCAGGTCTTCCTGTACCATGTCTGCCTGGATGCTGCCATGCGGCCGCCTTGATGATAATAAAGAGGACTGAACCTCTGAACCTGTAAGCCAGCCCCAATGAAATGCCCTTTATGAGATTTGCATTGGTCATGGTGTCTGTTCACAACAGTAAAACCCTAACTAAGACGAGAAGTATCAATATAGTACTAGAAAAAGTACAACAAATGCCTTCATAAGTTATTGTAGCATGAATAGTATAGCTATATATGTTTACACAATGCTCAGGCCTTACTAAAGAGCTGATAGAAAGTATCTCATTATTAGGATTTTATGAGAACTATTCACATAGATGATGTGCCAGAGGTGCAGTAGAAAATAATTTAAAGTTGAATGTTAAATATCATTCAGATGGCCTCCTATCCTTTTTTTGTTTTGTTTTGTTTTGTTTTTTTGGGTTTTTTTTGTTTTTTGTTTTTTCGAGACAGGGTTTCTCTGTATAACCCTGGCTGTCCTGGACCTCACTCTGTAGACCAGGCTGGTCTCGAACTCAGAAATCCACCTGCCTCTGCCTCCCAAGTGCTGGGATTAAAGGCGTGTGCCACCACTGCCCAGCCTTATCCATATTTTAAAGATTATTTTATTATGTGTATAAGTGTTTTGCCTGTATCTATATATGTATACCATGTGTGTCCCTGTGGGTGTCAGATGAGGGCATCAAATCTCCCAGAACGAAGGTTCTGGATCATCATGAGCCAGCATGTTGGTGTTGGGACCAAACCCAGGTCCTCTACAAGAATGATTCTTAACCACTGAGCCTTCTCTCCAGCTCCTCTCATCCATTTCTATTATTAATTTTGTAAAGACAGGGTTTCACGGGCAGTGGTGAAGCGCTTGGGAGGCTGAGGCAGGTGGATTTCTGAGTTCAAGGCCAGCCTGGTCTGCAGAGTGAGTTCTAGGACAGCCAGGGCTACACAGAGAAACCTGTCTCAAAAACAAAAACAAACAAACAAAAAAACAAAAAGACAGGGTTTCACTATATATTGGTGGCCGGCCTGGAACTTACTATGCAGCACAGGCTGACGTCAAATTCAAGAACTCTGGCCTGTTTCTGCCACCATGACTGGCCACTTCCACTACTCTAACTTCAGCCTCTTCTGCTGCCTTTTTTCTAGTTCATTCCTTGAGCTCCAGATTCTTCTGCTAGATCAGGCACAGCATCATTCATCTCCCTCCACCTGTCAGCAGTAGTGGGGCCTGAACTGGTGTTGCTATAAATGCTATTAATAACTCTATTAGTTATTAAAATGACCTGGCCAGACCCCAATAATCAAAACATAGTCCTATTGATTTATTTAATCAGCTTTAGCGCAATTATCCCTAATCTATTTTTCTAGATCGGCCTATTTCCTAGCTGTGCTCCACAAATTACTTGCTGTGTGTGTCTTGCCTCGGTTGCAGTTTGCCCTCAGGATGCACTTCTCTCCCTTGGCCGTGCACTCCTGGTCTAATGGAGACCTCCTGGTCTAATGGAGACCTCCTGCTCTCTCTTTCTCCTTCTTTCTCTCCTTCTCTCTCTACCTGCAACCTCCAGCTCAGTAACTGAAGCACTGCCTACCTCTATTCTTTCCAGTAATTGGCTATAGCCACTTTTATTTAACCAGTAGCTTTAAATTGGGGAGCAAGGTTTACACAACAAAGGCCTGTGTACGTGAGAATTCACTCCTATGGGAGCAACCAGATCTTGGGGTTCAGAATTTAGCATTTGTATACACAGCACTAGACCAACCCACGACAGCCTGGAGGCAGCGTTTACCTATCTTACTATCTACCAACCCCATCACTTGTTTTATAAAGTGCTGTTTCTCTTCTCCCAAGTGTGTTCTTTAAGCTTCAATCAGACATACAGAGAACGAGGATCATACATAGTCTGTCAAAAGTTCTCTCCCTCCTTCTCTTTGTCCCCTCATCTTATCTTTTTGAGTCTAACTTAAGAAGTTGTCCTGGTGCTGGAGAAGACATTTAAAAAGAACTATGTTACTCACCTAGGTGGGATGTTTTATATAATCCTTTTCAAAAACTCTATTTATTTATTTATTTTGAGATGGATCTCACTATGTATGATCTCCAGCTGGCTTCAAACTCAAGAGATTCGCCTGGGTTTGTCTTCTGAATGCTGGGATTAAAGGCATGTGCCACGATGCCCCGGTCCATACTTTTAATCTCCCACCCCCTTAATTTAGCAGACTTGAGCCAGACTCTAAATTTACCAAGAATCTATGATCCATGAAGACGGGTTTAGCAGAAAAGCATGGGGAAAGCAGTGGAAAATGTGTTTGACAGTATCACCCTGTCTCCAGTGCCCTCTGGCTTTATCCCAGCTGAGAGTACAAAAGAAGAGAAAAGGTCATTTATTCCCCTGCTCCTCCCTGCTGGCCAGCTTTGTGTTCCTATAGTGTGGCCACAGTTCCCTAGCGGCTTAACTCACACTCCTAAAAATAGTCCCTTCCCCAAATCCTAGTCCATTTCCCTTCTGAGTATGTTGTCATTTACTGCCTGAGACTCCTGCTTACTACACTAGAAAGATAATTTTCAACAGAAAGGATAAATATTAACATCATGAAGAAAAAAATTATCATGTGTCAAAATTTTCATTTACACATAAATTAAAGGAGAGCATTAGAGGAAAAACAATAAATTGTAGAGCCAATTCAAAGACATAAGACAAAGTCAAACAACAGGTAATACAAGCCCCAGGAAAAAAAAAAAAAAGCTTGCAGCCTCTGTACAATTGGCTGTACAATTGGGAAACAGCGCGGGTGATCCCTCTGCTAACAGCATGATTTGCTGTATCTGTTTTTCTACAGTTACAGAGTTATGAAACAGCTGGAAGACAAGCCTCTGGGAGCTTTTGCCTTATAGAACATCTAGCATTTCACCACCTCACTCGACTTCTTCACAAGAAAGCCCAGAGTGCATGGTTTAGAGGCCATTTATTGATCAGGATTTGTTTTAGGGGAAACATTGTTTTTTGTTTTGGTTTGGTTTGGTTTGGTTTTTTGGTTTTTTGAGACAAGGTTTCTCTGTGTAGCCCCGGCTGTCCTGGAACTCACTCTGTAGACTAGGCTGGCCTCGAATTCGGAAATCTGCCTGCCTCTGCCTCCCAAGTGCTGGGTTTTTGTTTTATTTTCAGACAGAGTCTCATTGTGTAGTTCAACTGTTCTGGAATTCACTACATAATATATTAGGCTGGCCTCCAACTCAAGAGATTCACCTGCTTCAGCCTCCGGAGCGCTGAGATTAAAAACAAGGACTACTAAACACCTGGCTTTGGAAACATTGTTCTTTATATGGAGAAAGTACTTTGAAGAAAGAGGAAAGATTCCTAACCTCTACCCCCAAGGCTCACAAACTGAAGAATCCATTTCCCTAAGCTAAAGGGAGCCAAGGAGGACAAAAGGCAGGAAATGGGTTGGTTCGCATCCTGTGCTGTACTTTTGTTTTGGTTTTACACACCCTTTTTTCCGCCTCTGTAACCTTGGCTCCTCTTGTAACCTTGGAACTAGCTATGGAAACCTTGCTGGCCTCTAAATCACAGAGATTCCCCTGCCTCTGCCGACATTAAAGATTTGCACCACCACCCAGGACTATGAGCAGTCAGCCCTTCAAGACCCACACTGAGTAGTTTAAAGAAAACAACAACAACAAAAATACAAATAAAAACAAAAACAAACAAACAAAATCAGTTGGGCTGGAGAGATGGCTCGGCAGTTAAGAGCACTGACGGCTCTTCCAGAGGTCCTGAATTCAATTCCCAGCAACCGCATGGTGGCTCACAACCATCTGTAATGGGCATCCGATGCCACTTTCTGGTGTGTCTGAAGAGAGCAACAGTATACCCTCATACATGAAATAAATAAATAAAATCTTTTTTTTTTTTTTTTTTTTGGTTTTTCGAGACAAGGTTTCTCTGAGTAGTCCTGGCTATCCTGGAACTCACTCTGTAGACCAGGCTGGCCTCCAACTCAGAAATCCGCCTGCCTCTGCCTCTCAAGTGCTGGGATTAAAGGCATGTGCCACCACTGCTCGGCAAATAAAACCTTTTAAAAAAAGACTTAAATATATGTGTGTGTGTGTGTGTGTGTGTGTGTGTGTGTGTCTGTGTGTGTGTGTGTCTCTCTCTCTATATATATATCCCTAAGAATTGGAGCCAATAGGGACATGAACATGAAGGTCCGGTAAAGGGATAATAAGAATTTACAACTAGCTGGGCGGTGGTGGCATATGCCTTTAATCCCAGCACTTGGGAGGAAGAGGCAGGTGGATCTCTGAGTTCAAGGCCAGCCTGGTCTACAGAGTGAGTTCCAGGACAGCCAAGGCTACACAGAGAAACCCTGTCTCGAAAAAACAAAACAAAACAAACAAACAAAAGAATTTATAGCCAGTCATAGATACAGAGGACTCTGAATTTAGAAACACTGGGATTGGTACTAGTAAAAAATAATTTGGGGGGCAAGCACAACAACTTAGTGAGTACTGGAGCTTGCTGCCAACTTCTATAGCTCTGCAGGATCCACTCCGTGGAAGGAGAGAACTGACCCCTGAGAGTTATCCTCTGGCCCTTCTCACAGAGGCTGAATCATGTATGTTGCATGTGTACCTGCATGTGTGCACACATACAAATAAACAGGTACAAATAAACAAATGCATTCAATTTTAAAAAATAAAAATGAATACATTGTAAAATGTAAAGGTTAGGGCTGATGAGATGGCTCAGCAGATAAGAGCACTGACTGCTCTTCCGAAGGTCCTGAGTTTGGATCCCAGCAACCACATAGTGGCTCACAACCACCCGTAATGAGATTGGACGCCCTCTTCTGGTGCGTCTGAAGACAGCTACAGTGAATTACACCAGAGCGAGTGGGGCCGGAGAACAGCCACACACATGATGGCTCACAGCCATCTGTACAGCTACAGTGTACTCATACACATAAAATAAATAAAATAAATCTAAAAAAAATGAAAAGGTTAGACTTGAGCTGGAAAGAATTATGTATTGAGCAGCTCCATTATCCATACAGCTCTAGGCTCCACAAAAGGAATAGACAGAAAGCAAGATGAAGATATTGATTAAAGTGGAATGCTGCTTTATTGGGTTCACCGCAGGGGGAAGACCCCAGCTAAAAGTTAATTGGTAGTTTTTTACTGACTAGGCCTACCATTTGTCTTGCTTTTATCCTTGGGTTTTGGTTTGCTGACTGACTTAGGGTTTCTATTGCTGTGATAAACCAGCTTGGCCATGAGCCATGTGGGAAGGAAAGGGCTTACTTCAGCTTACACACCTGGATCACAGTCCATCGCGGAGGGGAACTGATATAGAGGCCAGAGAGGAGTGCTGCTTACTGGTTTGCTCCTCGTGAATTGCTCAGCCTGCTTTCCTATGGCACCCAGGACCACCAGCCCACGGCCTACAGATGGTACTGCCCAGAGTGAGCTGGGCCCTCCAACGCACCACAGGCTTGTCCATAGGATAGATGGCTGGAGAGATGGCTCTGTGGTTAAGAGCACTGGCTACTCTTCCAGAGGCTCTGGGCTCAATTCCCAGCAGCCACATGGCATCTCACAACTGTCTGTAACTCCAGTTCCAGGGGATCTGACACCCTCACACAGATAAACATGCAGGCAAGAAAACCGGCAATGCACATAATATAAAAGGAAAAATTTAAAGTGTATTGCTGGAATTACCTGGAAGGCGGGTTAGAGCAAAGGTGGGGAACCTCTGCTGTAGGCCTCTCTCAGATGCTGGCTAAGGACAGTGTAGATTTTGAGTTGGTAGAAGTTGGAAGGTCTGCTCGTATGTTCCAAAAAGATTGGAGAGCCACCAGATACTATGTTACACTCCGAGGTGGAAATTAAGTAGCTATTTGGGGGGTTAAAAATAGCCCAACAAGCAAAAAGGTGGGAAGCTGGGGAGTGAGGGGACTGGGTCGGGTGCATGCCTTTAATTCCAGCCGCAGCTACACTGAAAACTCCTGTCTTGAAGAAGAAAGGAAAATAAAACAAAACCTCAAGATATTTGGCTCTGGACTTGCAACTTCCACCCTCTCCTCATCACTGAAGTTCAAACCCTCATTGTTTGTAGAGTGCTCAATGGGGGGGGGGGGTCCTTTTCAGGGGATTTAATTCACAGCTGTGAGATTCGATCTCAAGAAAACAAAACAATAAAAAAAAATCCAAGTTAAACAAACAAAAAAGCTAAGAGAAGTTTATCCTGAGCCAATATGAATGCCCATGGCCTGAGAATATGAGTTCAGATTGCCTTTCATACAGAAGTAGCCCTGGAGGCCACTGGGAATGAATCTCCCTTCTGTTTTCCTGGTAACACTAGAAAGGGAAGCTCTACAATTGCCCCTTTATACTATATGGAAAAAAAAAAAAAAAAAAAAAAGGAAGTACCAGGCCCTTGTTGAGGCTAATGAAGGGAAGGCTACTTCCTCAAGGTAAAGTGGAAATCTTAGTTTTACCTCTGGTAGAGACGTGACATCTTACTGTCTCCTTTAAGAATTGATTCAGGCCAGGCAGTGGTGGCGCACGCCTCTCTCAGAGCTTGGGAGGCAGAGGCAGGCAGATTTCTGAGTTCCAGGCCAGCCTGGTCTACAGAGTGAGTTCCAGGACAGCCAGGGCTACACAGAGAAACCCTGTCTCGAAAAACCAAAAACCAAAACAAAACAACAAACAAACAAACAAAAATCAGTTGGGCTGGAGAGATGGCTCTGCGGGTAAGAGCACTGACTGCTCTTCCGAAGGTCCTGAGTTCAGATCCCAGCAACCACATGGCTCACAACCATCCAGCTACAGTTAATTTACACCTGAGTGAGCGGGGCTGGAGTGAGGTCCTGAGTTCAATTCCTAGCAGCCATACACATGATGGCTCATGGCCATCTGTACATCTACAGTGTACTCATACACATAAAATAAATAAATAAAACTTAAAAAAAAAAAAAGAGTTGATTCAGTTGTGCCTCTCAATCCCCTAGTCAATACTCAGACTCCACAGGAAAGCTGGTTTACCTGAAGACAGTTAAGGAAATGGGGAAAAAATTAGGAAGTGTACTGGCTGGTATTGTGTGTCAATTTGACACAAGCTGGAGTTATGACAGAGAAAGGAACCTCCCTTGAGGAAATGCCTCCATGAGATCCAGCTGTAAGGCATTTTCTCAATTAGTGATCAAGGGGGTAGGGCCCCTTGTGGGTGGTGCCATCCCTGGGCTGGTAGCCTTGGGTTCTATAAGCAAGCAAGCTGAGCAAGGCAGGGGAAGCAAGCCAGTAAGGAACATCCCTCCATGGCCTCTGCATCAGCTCCTGCTTCCTGACCCAGTCCTGACTTTCTTTGGTGATCAACAGCAATGTGGAAGTACAAGCTGACTAAAACCTTTCCTCCCCAACTTGTTTCTTGTTATGATGTTTGTGCAGGAATAGAAACCCTGACTAAGACAGGGAGCAAGTGTACTCATGCTTTGAAGATGTCTCTCCCATGAGGCAGCTGCTTCCAGACCTTCTACCATATGGCACCAAGTCTGCCTGCTTTTCTGCACTCTAACTCAAAAAACATCACTTTTCATTTTCCTTTCTCTTTTTCAGATCCTAAGCGTGCTATCCCTGACACTTTGGGCATCCTAATTCCTCTCAATCACCCCTCTCTCCTTTCAACATACAGCTGCTTGCCAACCTCCCTTGGCATGTCTGCTCTCTGAGACCTTAACTCGGAAGGCATGGCCTTTTCTCTTCCTATGTCTCAGAGAGTCAAGGTGAGATCTACTGAGGTCTGAGTTACCTAGCATGTTGGACTAGAACGTTTCTCCACAGGGTCGAAAATATTTACTGAGTTATGAAAGAAAGCAAGACTAGAATATGCTTCCCCATAAAACGATGGAGTGATGGCGTGTTGAATGGAGGAAAGAGATGCAGCAGGGCTTTCTGCTCTCCCTGTATTTGCCTGCAAGGAGGAACAGATTTCAAAGCTATGGTTTCCTTTGCCTTCTACAAGGGAGGATAAAGCTATGAACATAAAACACAATTTTGACCCAAAGGGAGCAAGAGTTTTGTCTATTCTGAGCCAAATATGAGTTTTCAAGGGTCTATAACATGGATTCACCTTGCTGCAAGTAAAGTACTCCTCTGTGACAGATGCTATATAAAATTTCATAAGTATAGGACAAAAGAAAGCCATTAATCGGGCTGGTGAGATGGCTCAGCGGGTAAGATCACCAACTGCTCTTCCGAAGGTTCTGAGTTCAAATCCCAGCAACCACATGGTGGCTCACAACCATCCATAATGCGATCTGATGCCTTCTTCTGGAGTGTCTGAAGATAGCCACAGTGTACTTATATATAATAATAACAAAATCTTTGGGCCAGAGCGAGTGGGATTGACCAGAGCGAACAGAGGTCCTAAAGTCAATTCCCAACAACCAGATGAAGGCTCACAACTATCTGTACAGCTACAGTGTATACTCATATACATAAAATAAATAAATCTTAAAAAAGAAAGTCATTAATCAGTGTACTTACTGAGTATATTAATGAGAGCTTCAGGCAAGAGAGCCAGAAAAATCTCAGATTGCAATAGATAGCATTCTTAGCTCTAGGATAGTAGAGGCTAGAGGCTAAATTTAATAATATATTCCAAAATTTTGCCAGTATTCTTATGCCTGTAAGGTCATATACAGAGGCAACCTGGGCAGGAGATCCTGTGGTATAGAATAACGCAGACTGAGCAAGACAGTAAACAGCATTTCCCCATGATCTCTGCTTCAGTTCCTATCTCCTGACTCCTGCCTTGCTTACATTTTTGCCTTGGCTTCCCTCAGCAATAGACTATAATCAGGACATGTAAGCCATATAAGTCTTTTAGTGTTTATAATAGGAACAAAAAGCAAACTGGTGGGAAAAATCAAGGAAGACACTGGCATAAATGTTGGGCTTCCATCTGCACCCACACACGTGAGAGAAGACTGTCATCCAAGGCTCATGATCTGCCACATCCTACCTCTCCACAGCCCAGATGTCCCAGCCGCTTATCTAGCATGCCGAGTCCTCAAACCAGAAGGTGATTCAAAGACAGTTTTCCTGTCTCACCAGCTTGGAGGTGGCACCCAGGAGATTTGTTCACAAGTTTTACTAACTGGATTTTCTGTTTCTCATTTGCTGTGTGCAATTGCTACTTCTTGACTCAAAGCCTTTTTCCTATGTCCTCTGTCTTCTGAACAAATTTACTGCTTCCTTGTTGATAATGTGCTGTTATATGTCTTTGAGAATGCTAGTTTTCTCTCTCCCTCCTTTCTTTCCGCTACTGCCCCCTCTCTCCCTCTCAATTAAACCTCTTACACGTGAAAAAAAAAGAGAGAGTGCTAATTTTATGTCCAACTTTCATTTTCTGTATTGCAAGTACCATGCTTGTACATGCGGGCACACGTGTGTGTGTGTGTGTGTGTGTGTGTGTGTGTGTGTAGGTGTGTGTGTGTGTGTGTACATGTACACAAGTGGAACTGTAGTTCATTTCTCACATATACATATGGAATATACATTCTAATAAGCTTGATTTTTTTTCTTACTAAATCTACCTTTTTAAACAGGAGTTCATCCATTCCAACCCAATCACTCAGTAGTATTTTGTCTTTCATATACTATCCAAGTTCAAGTTGGACCTAGTGTGGTGTGTGCTTATAATCTCAGCTCTCAGGGGTCTGAGGCCAAACCATCACAAATCCAATGCTAGTCTGTCTTCTATAATCAGTTTATGACCAGCCTGAGTTACAGTCTGATCGTGTCTCAAAAACAAACAACAGCAACAAAGACAACCACAGACACACACAAACGCTTAAACTTTTGCTTATGTAAATGCTGTTGTCCATCCAATGTTTTGTTTGCAAGGATTTGAATTTCTTCCTTTTCATTAAGATCTTTATTAGCTACTGTGCTCATTGCTGTGACCATACCTGATAAGTTTCTAACGGTCACAGGCCACCTTGGCAGCAGAGGCAAGATGCAGTGGCTGAGTTTTGAAGCAGTGAGAACATGCAGTAGCAGCGTCCACACATGGTGGCAGACAAGCAATGACAGATGTAACCACCTTGGAATGTCCTGAGTGGAGCCAGGCTCCACATCAACTTTTCACAAACTCTGGAACAGCATCAGCAGCCAAGGGCCAAACATCCAGAACACAGCAGCTGAGAGCACTGTGTGTTCACACAGTAGCAATCCTTAGCTGCTTTTTTTCTGTAATTCACTGAAGCAGGAACTTCCTTAGGCCATGTTATGAAGAAAGAGCAAAGAGACCCAACACTTAAAGGTACTTGACTAGCAGTTACGTGTTAGGAGTGCTTGCTGCTCATCCAAAGGCCCCAGCACCCACATAAGGTGAGGGTACACTACTTTAGGGGATGCTGTCCTCTGGTCTCAGAGGGCACACATGTGATATACACTCACAAAGACACATACATGAAACTAAACCTTAAAAAGTGCTTTTAATATAAAAGGATTCTTTAAAAGATTTGTTATTTTTTATATGTGTATGAGTGTTTTGTCTGCATGCATGTATGCGTTTCACATCGAGTGTCTGATGCCCAACACTCAGTAGTAAATTGTGGGTTGATAATGAGAAGACAGAGGTTTTAGTAATAAAAATTAGCAGTGTTTCCCCATCTGGAAAATCACATACAGCTACATTCCCTTGCTCTCTTCCTGCTTATATGTTTTAACTCTGCACAATAAAAAGTGTAAGTAAAAACTAGGTAACATTAATAAGTGTCCCGGCCTGCGGGGCTTAGTTATTCGGGGAGTTGAGGGGGACCATGCCTGTGGGGAAGAATGGGCGAGAGAGAGGAGGAGACCATGCAGATTTGTCAAGGTCTACTTTACTGCTCAATATATATTTCACAGGAGTGGGGCAGGGGGGGGGGGGGGGGGGGGGGGGGGGGGGGGAGGGAACAATGGGTTCACTGCAGGATCATCCATCTGGAGGATGCTGGCAGAGAGTCCGGAGGAACATTTCCTCTTGGTAAACAGGCACAGGATGTTTTTAGCCAAGGTGAATGTCAGACAGTTCTCAGGTTAGTTGAGGGGCAGGGGGTCGGGTGGCCATGCCTTGGCTCCCAACAAATAAGCACTTCCAAATGGTCACACTTGTTTCCTGTAAGTACTGCTGGGAGGAATTCTCTATTTTAAAGATGGAGGAACAAGAGCCCAGACCTATGACATACCCCTACCTGCAGGGTCACGTTATAAGGGGTGATGCTCACTCGCCCAAGCCTGAGCTCTTAGGTAACACCCACTTGTCTGCAGTCAGGATGGCATGCATCTCCAGCTGCTCAGCCAGGCACAGACCTTACCGCAAACAAGAGGCACTGTTATTCCATGGGCAGAAGACGCAGGCCACTTGGTGATCTTTAAGGCAGCCTTCACTGTGGCTGAACTTAGAATGGGATTACTCTCAGGGGAAGTTTAAAATTAATCCACAAATGGGGCTGGAGATACAGCTCAGTACACATGGTGGCTCACAACCATCTGTAATGGGATCCAATGCCCTCTTCTGGTGTGTGTGAAGACAGTGACATGTACTCACCTATTTGAAATAAATCTAAAAAAAAAAAAAAAAAAAAAAAAAAAGATTCATCCAGAAAGGCTCATAATTCAACTGTCAGTATCTTCACTCAGGGTTTTAATTCTGCTAAGTATAAAGTTAATTTAGGGGGCTGGCGAGATGGCTCAGTGGGTAAGAGCACTGACTGCTCTTCTGAAGGTCCTGAGTTCGGATCCCAGCAACCACCTGGTGGCTCACAACCACCCGTAATGAGATCTGACGCCCTCTTCTGGTGTGTGTGAAGGCAGCTACAGTGAATTACACCTGAGTGAGCGGGGCTGGAACGAGGTCCTGAGTTCAATTCCCAGCAGCCACACACCTGATGGCTCACGGCCATCTGTACAGCTACAGTGTGCTCATACACATAAAATAAATAAAATAAATCTTAAAGAAAGTTAATTTAGGAAGGTGGAGACAGGATGATCATCAGTTCATGTCATCTTCAGCTAACTAGTAAATTCAATGACAACCTCGTTCTGAGAGACCCTGTATCAAAAAAAAAAACAAAACAAAACAGTTCCATTATAATTATTAATGCTATCTTTCATTTATTTATTTATTTATTATATGTAACTATACTGTAGCTATCTTCAGACATGCATCAGAAGAGGGTGTCAGATCTCATTACAGATGGTTGTGAACCACCATGTGGTTGCTGGAATTTGAACCCAGGACCTTCGGAAGAGCAGTCAGTGCTCTTACCGCTGAGCTATCTCTCTGGCCCCCTAATGCTACTTTTTATTGTTGTTTTGAGATAAGATCTTCCTATGTAGCCCGGGCTCATTTGGAACTTTCTTTATAGTTGAGTCTGGCCTGGGACTCAATAGATCCACTTGCCTCTCCTGAGTGCTGGGATTAAAGAGTATCACCTTATCTGGCTAATATCATCTGTCTCAGTTTATATTTCCAAGAAAGTATCAGAAAAAAATCTTTAAGTTTAGGAGTTGAGGCCAGGCTAGGCTACATGGTTTGATCATCAGAAAGGTAGGTGTGAGGTGGGTAATAAAGAATTTAAAAAGGTCCTTTAGAAAGTCCAGCGCCAGAATGTTATTTCCATTTCCCAGAACCCATTTTAACATCCGTGTGTGTGTGTGTGTGTGTGTGTGTGTGTGTGTGTGCAGGCAAATGATGGACTTTAATAGAACACCCACTTAAATCTATCTAATTATTGGTGAATTGAACATTTACACATCAGGGTCTGAGATAACAAAAGCAGTACATTCTGACCCTATAGTTGAAGACTTGGGGCAGATGTTCTAGATGGATAAAGAGAAATTGTATCTGACCTCTCCTCTCCTGGTCTGTTTCCTCGCCCTGGCAGAGGCAGTCCAACTAAGATGCATCAGGCCAGGGCAGCAAGATGAGGCACTTAAGCTTTGTTCACAGCTACAAAATTACACTTGACTCCTTCACTCCAGAGTAATCACCACTCATTACCTGCTTAGCTTTGCCCTTTGAGCGCTCCACCTGCAAAGGAACTAGGCTGGAACCAGCTTTCTCCATCTGGGGTTTTCCTGTTTGTTCTGTTTAAAAGCTTATGTTCAGAGTACTTAGCCATGCACCCCCTTATGAGTTTCCCTCTAGATGAGGTCGGTTGCTAACACCTCTACAGAGTTGATCTCTGACCCTAATCAAGGGAGCTCCCTACAAATAAACAATTGTTTTTAAAGGGCCAGGTCCCACAGGGTAGAACTAACTCCTGCAACTCCTTCACACTGGTGCTGTGGCATACACATGTCTCTTCATATATATACAGATGTACAAGTAAATAGACATAAAAAATTAAATTAGCAAAGGGGAATTCCTACATTCAGCCATCTCCACCCCGGTTTTTGTCCCTGACCATAATCAGGACTGTAGAGGACAGCCTCCTATGAGTTTTTGAAAGGCACTTCTGACATCCAGAAGTCTAGTCTCAACTCTCTGAACACTTTCTTTCCCCCCCCCCCCCACCAGTGGCCCCAGACCCTTTAAAGCTCTTCAGAACTGTCTCTGGATAACTTAAGCTACAAGGGTGATTTGTCATCCTAATCCTGAGAACACATTAGCCAGGACCTCACCACTCTTAAGACCTAACTCTCCCTCAATTCCCTACTTTCTCCTCCCGTTGTCCTTCGGGAGGTGTCCCACTAAGACATTTCCTTTAGAAGCCAGATCTTAGTCCTGCTTTCCTAGTCTGTAGTGAATTGAAAGCACTTCCCATCCATATCATGGAATATTAATCCTTAGCCACAAGGGCAAAGCATAAATCATGGCTGTGTGTGGCCATAGCATTTGGGGCAAGCGATTTGCAACAGTAGAGCATCCCTGCTTGTAACATTTCCTTTCTTTCTTTTCATTTCTGCGGCAGAGAATCCTGCCATACCTCCACCGTTTACGGGCGTTTATGGGCGTTCCTGTGTGACTTCTGACACCAGGACCTCTGTTCCATGTCATCTGTATCCCAGTTCTAGGGAAACCAAAGCTCAGGACAGACTCAGTGGCTGTGATGGTTGCCTGTTGCCTGTGGTAGTTAAGTACGGAATCCAATCCACAGATTGGATATGTGAAGTAAAGCTCCGAAAAGGCACTGACCTAAGTCATTCAAGGTACCAATTTCCTATTTCATTGGGCAGCAGTATCTGTTTGTTTCCAAAGAACCAAGAAAGGCACAACTCAATATTTAACAATTGAAATGGAAACATTATTCAATGTAGCAGGCAAACAATATATGTCAGATTGGAAATACATTCAGGTCAGGGTGTGCTACATTGTCTAGACACTATCTATACACTTTATTTTCTTGTATTGATTGTGATAATCCAGCTAGAGAAGTTATAGAAAACTGCTTATATCTGAATGAAATGCCCTGAAGAAAGTATTTTCTGACTGGTGGATTCTGTCAAACTAGGTATTAACTAAATGTTCCATCAGAGCTGGGCTAGTCTTACGATCGATCTCCACTTGGCTATATGAATCTTCATTTTTAAGCCATAGGATCGTTGCATAAATAAATAAATAAATAAATAAATAACGACCTTAGCAGAGCTTCAAAATGAAGAGAGACAGCTCCCAGTTTATAGGTATCATGAATAAACCACCTGTAAGACTATCTTTCTATGACTTGTTAAAAAAAAAAGACAGGTAAATAATAGATTCAAAAGAAGATTTTAAACAACATCATCATCATCTTCAAACAACTTCAAGGTAAGATGGCTCAGCAGGTACTTGCTGCTAAGACTGTGGACTCAAGCTTGATGTATGGGTAGCACATAGTGGATAGAGAACCAACTCCCAAAAGCTGTTCTCTGACCTCAGCATGCGCTCTGGGGCACACGTGCACGCATACAAGCATACACACTAAAATAAATAAAATTACAAACCTTCAATCACATTTATATTGTATTACTTTAGGTACCTTTAGCTGTTCTGAAATTATATGGGACACTAAACAAATATTGAAAGCTTTACTTTGGCTTGTTGAAATACAGAGAAAGGCAACGCAGGTCATCATTTATAATCTTAAGAGTTTGCTTTCACAGATACAATGCTGTGTTAGCATGCCATGAGCACTTTCGTAAAAAATTTATTTCACACTTTTATACAAATATCCACAGGCATTTTCTAATTATGAAATAATTTTACAATGCTAGTTAGTATAAAAACCTATCAAATGCAAACAGACCAGTGACTTGACTTGAGATGACATTTTAGACAACTATAAATTTAAACAACATGACATTCTTGTTTCTTTGTTGTTGAACTCCCTCCCAACCCTTTCCAGGACATTCATTTTTATAACAAAGGTCTACAAACACTGTCAAGACATCAGCTTCTTGGCTGCGTCCTTTAAAGCCAGTGTGCTAGGCTCCAAGACACCTCAGCAAGAACTGAGACTTTACACACTGCTAGGACCTGTGGTAGAGAGCTCTCTGTAAACAAGGCATCACTTGTAAAACCAGTTTTGAGTGAAAAGGCAGAAGTAGAACCAGAATAAAAGCCTTTAATATTTTAAGGTTGTAATGTTTTATGAAAGAAGAAAAAAAAATTAAAACTCAAAGCAGCGATGGCACATTGAGCAACGTTTTGTTCTTTCAAAAGACGGAGACGTGGCTAGGATGTAGCTCAGTCGCAGAGTGCGGGCCTAGCACGGACAAAGTCTGGGGTCAGTGCCAAGCACACACCTGCAGTCACGAGGCAGGGGTATTGGAAGTTCAAAACTATTCCAAGCTACCTAAGGAGTTCAAGGCCAGGCTGGGTTACTTGAGACTCAATCATAAAGTAAGATAGAGAACTGCTTATACAATATCCAAGCAAATTAGCACCTGTTTGCTGTTGCTCTCCACATAAATTATTTTAAAGCACAATTAAAGAAAAAGCTTTGATAATATATTCAATCTCTGTTGAATATATATATATAAAAAAATTGTCCCCCCACCCCCATTTTACAACCAACCAACCAAGGTGGGCCCAGGCATGCTAGGCAAGCACTTTAGCAGTGAGCTATAAGTAGTCACAAGTCATTTGAAGGAATTTAGATTTGGCGAACAATTAGAAAAAAAGCAAACATGGACTCGCTGGCTGAATGGTTCCGATGATTTTTAAGAAGCTAAGTGCCAGGGCACTCCATCTGTCTGGTGTGGCCGTTTTGGCAACAGATGCTCTTCAGTAGTCTCACACTGGATTGGTCAGGATCCACATGGGCACTCACTTCAGGTCCTGAATACACAGTGTTGGCAGTATTGAGCACACAGACCCTAGAGTTCAGTGAACTCGCTCACTTTTAAGAGTTCTGAAAGTTACAGCTCGAAGTTTAGAAGCTCCACACAGGGGCTCAAAACCATACACCCAATGCTGGGGAAGGACGAAACGTTCGCCCCCTTTGTCAAACTTTCTGGGTTGGGGGAGGGCCTGCCAGAAAGGAGATGGTATCATGCACAGGTGAGTTTAAGTTATTCAAATGACCCTTGCATGTTTATAAAGAACTTTTCTTACAGTAAATAATTAAGGTCAGAACAAAAAAAAAAAAATGACCTCCCAGGTTCTCATTCTCAGTGCTTACACCAACCTGAAGCAACTTTGGCCTATTAGTTAACAGCAAGATGGCTAGAAGAAAAATAAATATCATATACAAACAAATGTAACTAGCATTCAAGTCTGTTGAACCTGTGCTCTAGTGAAAAGGGAGCCGGAAATCTGTGTGCATCTGGCATCAGCAAGGGTCCTCACTTCTAGGAAATGGAGAGAGAAGGCCAAAGGGTAACATCGCTTCTATTGCACATTTAATTTAAGACAAAACTTTCAACAGAGGCACAGCTATCCATTGGCAGAGTCTTGAGCCAAGGGACAACTACCTTGCAGGCTCTCCAGTCTCATGAGAAGAAGGCTTGTGGGAGCAGGCTGGGACAGCCACTGTTGGCACAGGTGATCTGATCGTGGGAGAGAATGTTCCAGGAGTGCAGATGGGCAGGCCCCGGCCCAGCGTGTGGAAGTCAGCCACATCAAAAACAAAGGCAATCCGGAAAGTTAAATTAAGGCAGTTAAAGAAAAATCCACTCTACTAGTCTTAAATTTGGCTGTGCAAAACAGGAGCCTTAGGTGTAACAATATCCACAGTTGAAACTGTAGGTCCGTACTGGGTGTCGTCAGTCTGAAGTCATATTCGGGGGCGCTGAGCAGGCTTTGAAGCCACCTGAATTTCTGAGCTGGGAAAAATGGGGGGGGGGGTGCTTTGGGTCGTGTGAGACTTTCTTTCCTAGGCCCTCCCTCTATGAGTAGCTTTCGTTTTCACTCCATTTTGTGATCCACTGTTTCTTTTCGAGGTTATCAGTGTATTTCTCGTCTTTGATCTCTCGCTCTTCTTTACGGATCCGCACTGCATGGTATCGGGGAACGCTGTCATCGTACCTAGAGCGCTTAAAGAATCCACACTGGAAAGGGCGGGGGAGGGGGGGAAGAGGCAGAAAAACAAGAAGGAAGTTAGTTAATCTAAAGATCTGGTATACTACACCAGAACACGTAAGCACTCGGTGCAGCTAGGTCTACCTCTGGAGTGCTCAGAAAAGTCACTAATTTCTTTAAGAAAAAATAGGCACTGGGATAAGCAGGGAGAATGGATGTGGACCTGGCAGAGGTCAGTGTCCATCTTCTTTACATTTTACAGCTTCAGCTATTTCTTAACTAGCAATTTAAGCATTTTGTAAAACAGTGTTTTAAGTGAAAAAAAAAAAAAGTCAAGTAAAAGATCTAATTTTTGCTGGGGCAGTGGTGGCGCATGCCTTTAATCCCAGCACTTGGGAGGCAGAGGCAGGTGGATTTCTGAGTTCAAGGCCAGCCTGGTCTACAGAGTGAGTTCCAGGACAGCCAGGGCTATACAGAGAAACCCTGTCTCAAAAAACCAAAAAAAAAAAAAAAAAAAAAAAAAAATCTAATTTTCATATCACTAGATCATTGCAAAACACCTTGTATTTGTGTGTAAGAAACTAGAGCTTGCTGTGTAGCTAAAGTTTGCTTCAAACTCAACATCATCTGGTCTGAAGGTCCCTCGTGCTGGATAATAGGCATGCGCATACCATGACCAGCTTAAGAGCATTTCTCTAAGGGTATAAAGAAAAAATTACTATTTCTATTTCTCACCCATTAATAAGCTGTAAATCAGATCACAAGTAATTTTACAAATGCTATTTGGTATGCCATGTTCTAACGGGCATACCATCACATCTAATCATCCTTTAAGATGATTCTCTCCTCCCTGGCTTTACATCACTATAGTCACAGGGTAGACTCGCTGGGGTGCTTCCAATTAACCTGTTTTGTTAATGAGTTACAAAGTAATTGTATTGTATAAGAACATCAGTCAGTCATGAACCTCAAAGGAGTCACTTCACCATATTGAATTTGAGCATTCCCCAATTTCTCCTCTTAAGTTAAAAACAGGAAGGAAAGAAAGGGGGAGGGAGCTTGTGAAAGGAAGGGAAAAGTAAAGAGGCCAAATTATTAAAGCTTATTTACTTAAAAAAAAATTTCACTCTAAACCAAAGTGTATTTTAGAAATATGCCTAAAATTTTTGAATCATATTTTTAAAAACTATAAACAAGAATTTACATGTCTTTTTCTTTTTAAAGGGGTCGTTTCAAGTTTAAAAATGTAGCTCAGAAGAGGGATCTATGTAGAATAATCAGTTACTATCCTTTTGTGACAGGAACAGGAATAGAATAGTATATTGAAGAATGTTGTGTTATAAAATTGCCATGAGACAAGGCCAAAAAAATCACAATCCCAAATGGGCCTGGAGTTTTGTTTAGGCCATTTCTCTATGGTCTCATTTGTAATTCTGTGCAGAAAAAACTAATATACTTATTATAAAATATGACTACTGTCTGCCCCATTTAGGAACAGAAGGAAATGCAGTTGAAATGTAAAAATCAAAATGGCCATGTTGGGATCACTGGGTCAATGCCACGGAGAGGAACTATAGCAATCACTGTAATCCCTCTTGCCCATAGAAAAGAAAAGGGAATTGCTAATAATTCCTGTTTCCATGGGATTACAAATCATAGGAGAAAAATACAAACTTAAAAATCAGCTCAGAGGCCGGGCAGTGGGGGCGCACCGCACGCCTTTAATCCCAGCACTTGGGAGGCAGAGGCAGGTGGATTTCTGAGTTGGAGGCCAGCCTGGTACCAGGACAGCCAGGGCTACACAGAAATACCCTGTCTCGAAAAAAAAAAAAAAAAAAAAAAATCAGCTCAGAGCCAAGGTGGAAAAAAGGGGTTATGAACGTGAAACTCGGTCAAACTCCATTACAACATGTTGCAGCAGAAACCACCCCAAAACTTTGGTGCTAGAATTTTTTGCATGCTCATGGTTACTTGGGCAGAGGACCATGTCCTGAAGTACTCAAGAAGCCCATGTGCTGACAAGGATTCTTTGTTGTAATGGCTTTAGCCCAGAAGAGATACAAGGGAAAAGGAGGATGCATGCTTAGCTAGCACAGGACCATGTCCAAGCGGCAATAAAAAGCACCCCAGGTCTGGCTATCGCTCTAAGCAAGGACAACACAATGAAGACAAGGAGAAGGGAGCCTCCTCCCAGGAGATACACAGGCTCTCCCACATGCAACAGGCCAAGCAGGCAATCCACAAAGCTCCTGTCCCTGGGAAATTCCAAAACGAACAAGAAATCTGGGCCGATTTCTCATGCACTTTTGAAATTCCGAGTGGGACATGATGTAAGAACACATGGCAAACCGCAACTACGGAGCTCCTAAAACCTAATCAGACAAACCACTATGGCTGTCTTCATTGCTGTGGTATTGTTTAACAAGAATACAAAAATAACTCACCTGCAACAGAAGATTCTTTGTGCAACAACAACAACAACAACAACAACAAAAAACAATAACTGAGCTTTCAAGTGAAGTAACAAAAGTAAATCCATCCAAGCAAGGCAAGCCACTTGGACACAACTGTTAATGGGACAGACACAGCAAGCTGTCGCTCTTAAGTTAGCCACCACAACCACAGCAGGTCCCAAAGCTAGCAATGAAAAACATTGATCAATTACCAATTATGGAAGTAGATCAATATTATGCATCGGAAGTAAGCCTCTCTTTATCAGACGGCTGAGTATGGATCTCAGCCTTGTGATAGGTGGCATCGTAATGATCTTTCTTATTTCTCTTGAAGAAACCACACTACAAGGAAGCAAGGTATTTAGTCAATTTTACAGTTTTGTGTTTGAAAGCTAAAGAACAGAACACCTCAGACTTTAACTTAAGGGAACAGTAACTGCACTGTCACCCTGTGCTAGCATTTAACAGAGTCTGTCACTCAGTGTCCCTACATAAAGATGACATACACTGACTAATTGACTTTTCTATTTGCAGCAGAAATCTTTGGGTCATCCTAAACAGAAAATACATGCACATTTGACTTGAATTTCAGGTGATTTTTTTTCTTGCAGAATGGACTCTAAAAAAGTCAAAAATAGTCACTTCTTCAGTCTACTGAGACAAATGATGGGAAATAAAGTAAAACTCAGTGCAAGTCAAAATAAAACAAAGATATAGTGTGTTTATCTGCTTCTGCAGTAAATTTTAGTAACAATATTCTCTGCTGGGTCCCTCTGGACCAATTGGTAGTATGAATCACAGAATAAATTCTAACGAAGGAGTAATTGCTGTCGGTTCCCCTGGATTCTGAACTACCATGCAACCCTTAAACAGGAGGAACACATGTTCTTCAGTTTAAGTCACTCTAAATGAATATAAAAGTGTAATTCTACTTTCTGCTCTTATTCTCTTTAGTCAGCAGTGGGTAACTTTTCCCATTTACTTTTATCTGGTTCATAGGCTGCGGGAGCTATCATTTGAAATAAAACTTGGTCAGTGTGGTGGTTTGAATGTACTTGGCCCAGGGAGTGGCACTATTAGGAGGTGTGGTCTTGCCAGAGTAGGTGTGTCACTGTGAGCATGGGCTTTAAGACCCTCTTCCTAGTTGCCTAGAAGCCAGTGTTCTCCTAGAGGCCTTCAGAACAAGACATAGAACTCTGAGCTCTCCTTCAGCATGCCTGCCTGGATGCTGCCATGTTCCCGCCTTGATGATAACGGACTGAACCTCGGAACCTGTAAACCAGTCCCAATTAAGTGTTGTTTTTATGAGAGTTGCCTTGGTCATCGTGTCTGTTCACAGTAGTAAAACTATAACTAATACTGTCAAATAAATCTCCTGGCGAAATTGTGCCTCCTAGCCTAGGAACTCATAAAGGGGGAAAAAAATCTCTATCTGCCTATTGAAAGATGGGAGCCACCATGGTTATTCAAATTTACACAAATTTAAATTGAAAATGCAACTCTTCCACTGTGCGAGCCAAAGGTGACTCCTGGTAATTATGATACCCCTTCAGGACATTTCCATATTACAGATCTCTATACTGGGATGTACTGACTTTTCCTATCTCATGTGTACTTGTGGCTGTGGCTATAAGGGTAATACACAGTGAACATAGCCAAGTTATAGTCACAAACTAGTAAATAGGGCAGGAAGAAAAGTTAACTAAAACGAATAGTCTTTTGTTTTGTTTCATTTGTTTTTGTCAGGGTTTCTCTGTGTAACCCTGGCTGTCCTGGAACTCACTCTGTAGACCAGGATGGTCTTGAACTCAGAAATCTGCCTGCTTGTCTCCCAAGTGCAGGGATTAAAGGGACCAGTGACCAGCAAAATGAAAACTCCTATGAACCCTGAGGACGTTGGTCCTTTTCTTCTATAAGGACTCCTGTGCAAAAGGCAGCATTTATGAAACAGATAAAGCCAGGTTCCCTCTAGTTAAAGTGGAGCTCTCCAGTAGCCGTCGACACTGATGTAGGTGGACACACTCAGTTTACATACTGCTGAACTGCATAGCCCACCTATCATCCTTTCTTCCTTTCCTTCCCTCCACAATGCTGGGGAAGGAATCCAGAGCCTAACACACAGTATAAAGCTGCCTTATTGATAAGCTACATCCTTGGACCCTAGAACCCTTTCTGATCTTTGAATTCCTTGTTCTAAATATGAATAATTTTTTATATATAAAGAAGAACAGGAGCCAGGCAGTAGTGGCGCACACTTGGGAGGCAGAGGCAGGTGGATTTCTAAGTTCGAGGCCAGCCTGGTCTACAGAGTGCATTCCAGGACAGCCAGGGTTATACAGAGAAACCCTGCTTTGAAACTACCACCACCACTCCCCCCCTCCCCCCCAAAAAAAGAAGAATAGGAGGTAGTAAGACTGATTTCCATGTGGAGGTTGGGGAAGGTATCTGATCATTTTAGAATCTACTTCAAGGTCTGGAAATTAGAATGTCAAAGAACCCAATGAGACCATTTAGTCTGATCTAACTATTAAACAGCTGAGACCCAGGGGGATGAAAATTATCTGCCCAAAATTATATACAGCTCAGGTATCTTAACTCTGCATCTACTGTCATGACTACTTAAGGATTCAAGACTGCCAATAAGATCTGCTCTGGGGAAAGAATGGCCTTGTGGCCTCTTCCAGAAAATACAAGAACATTCTCAAGTATCAAAACCCCAAATTAATTTCTAACATTAAATAATTATACCAAGAGACCTAATACTCACTGGCTGCATTTGCCAGTTAAACCTACTGCTTGAGATATAGCTGAGTAAAACATTAAAAAAAAAAAAAACCCATCTGTGTATCAGGAGGGCTACTGGTGTGGGCAGATACCAAGTCTCAGAGTATCTCAGCCTGGCCAAGGGGAGTTGTTTGGAAGGATGGTGGGGGGATGGGGAGACTCACTCAAACCCAGAAAATCAAGAGTATTCTTTGCCATACTCTAGGATGTGATGGGAGGAAAGGGTGGTTTGACTCTAGCACATTCCTACTCCCCCCTCCCCCAAACAAACTCTCCGGAATAGACACTGGGAAACACTCTACACATAATGGCATTATAATAAGAATGCTAGCATTTCTGCGGTGCAACTCACAAAACCAAAGCTAAGACTGTAAATATCATCTCCTCACATCCTATCAGGTTCTAGCAAGTCAGTCATCAAGATGTCAGTTTCCAGAGATTTCTGTAATCTGGAATCACCCATAAGGACAGTGGTCCTCCATTACTCTCTGAGATTCACATGAGATCTACAGAGGATGTAATCTATTGACAAATGCTCATAACTATCTCTCCTACATAGTCTTTTGACGGCATATGACTCTTTATGGGTAGGAAGCAGGGTGAGACTATCACACACCGTGCAGTCAGAAGATCAGAGTCTAATGAGGAACATCACACTGAGTCCGCATGTTCACCAGGCTTCTTACGGGCTGAGAAACTGTGAGATGGAGTATTCAGTCTGCCATGTTTTCCTACACCTAATCTAAATGTAAGGGTGAGGATCCGAGTGGCTGGTGTGAAGGCTTCTTTACAGAAGGGGAAATTAGCAGGAATTTATAGTCAGATCAAACTGTTATCTGTCAAATTGGCTTAGATTTAGGGTTTGATCGTAGGTACAGAAAATGCTAAATGAAGTAATAAAATTCAAATTGTCATTTACCAAACAAGCTGAATTATATATGAGACATTAAACTTATTTTAAGAAACTTTTTACACATAAGTAATCTTTATAAATTGTTAGGTAGCTGTATGGGTATTCCTTATTTAAAAAAGTCTCCCAGATTTGCCTTAATTTTATGATAAAATGTTGGGAAAAGGGGCTGGTGAGATGGCTCAGCACTTAAGAGAACTGATTGCTCTTCCAAAGGTCCTGAGTTCAATTCCCAGCAACCACATGGTGGCTCACAACCATCTGTAATGGGATCTGATAACCTCTTCTGGTGCATCTGAAGATAGCAGTGTACTCACATACATAAAATAAATAAATAGTTTTTAAAAATGTTGGGAAAAAGAGAAATGATGAAAAAGGAAACTACAAACGTGTCAGTGTGAATCCTCATCTATAAAACCATGAAGTTTACACCCCAAGCTCAAGTGACAGACATGACTTACCTTCCACAGTAAAAACACTAACAGAGCCAGCATCAAAATCCCTGCAAGAACAGCCAGGAGGATGATCCACCAAGCTATCCCTGAGTACTGAGCTACGGTCTTTGAGGGAAACACCGTCACTCGGACCTGCAGGGCACAAAAGAGAGACCACTAGAAAACAGGTGCCAGCTCACATCAGGTACCGAGGGCTTCAGTTCTGCTCAATTCTGCTCCTGTACACGTTTTGAATGAAAAAGTGTAAGAACAGACAAGTCACTTCCTTTGACAGCCATTTCTCACAACAACAGAATACTGCTTCAACGGGCTTTCCCTGAAGATCTTACCCAGAACCTGGAAAGGCCTGGTTTGTATTTCTAATGTAAGTCTTAAATTGTGCATGTGGCCATGCATTTTAAAGAAAAGCAGAGAAAACTATACAATGATGTACCTACCATTCCCTTTTGCATCTCAACAGCTATCAGCAGCTAATTGTGTTTCACCACAATTACTTGGTTTTGTTCTGTTGTTTTTAAATCTTGCTGTATGGGGTCAAGCCTTGCACATGTGTAGTAAACACTACCTCCGAGCTCCACCTCCAGCCTTTAACTAGCATCCTTTTGAAAAGGATCACACTTCTGGTCAATTTTCAGCAGTGGAAAGGAAAGGGTAAATTTGGGTGCAATTATTCTACAAACCTCAGATTCCAGGGACAAGCTTTGTAACAAAGAGGAGCCATTAAATTTTTTTTTCTTAGGCTATCAAACTAAAGACCCTTATAACGCCTGACACAATTTCCTAAAATGACTTACTACCATGCTTTTAAAACAGTATGTATGGACAAAGTAGGTTCCTTCCGGTGTAACTCAAACTCAAGCTGTAGCAATGAGAAGCTTACATTCTAACCATTTGCTCATTGGCAAAGAGCCATCAAAAATGTTTACCCCCAAACCTAAAATGTCTTAGCTATTTGTAACAACTCAATAGAAATGTCTATAATGCTTTATAATTCCTAGTAACTTTTCCCTTTGGATTCATTAAACCTTATGCATTTCCATGGGTGTGGCTTTCCACAGGTGACCTTATTCACCATGTGCCAAAGGCAGAAAGGGCTTATACCCTACTGGTGTATCTAGTTTTATCACCAGTAACCAGTACAGAGACCATATCAGCTTGCCAACTGCCAAAATGCCTGCCCCAATTTACATTATAAAGCCCACTCTGACAGAACAACAGTAGAAATCAGCTGGCAAAGGGACTGTCACAACTTTTATAAAACTTAGTATCAAATTTACCACCCACCTCTATGCACACATAATCCCATCTTCTAAAAGCACACATATCTCAAGTTCTGTGAATTTAAAACCCCCAGAATGAAAACTCTCATTGCCCGGAAGAATGGGGTACCTACTTCTACCTATTACAATTTCTTCTATCTTCAACAGGCAAGAAACTTGGGTAGTCCCTACATGATTCTTAGGAATAAAATGGAGACACATGCACACACATACACAGTCGCTTCTTTCTTGGATTACACTGAAATTCTTTTCTTTTGGGGGGGGGGGGGGGAGGCTGAGACAGGGTTTCTCTGTGTAACTCTGGCTGTCCTGGAACTCACCCTGTAGACCAGGCCAGCCCGAACTCAGAAATCCGCCTGCCTCTGCCTCCCAAGCGCTGGGATTAAAGGCATGTGCCACTACCACCCAGCTACACTGAAATTCTTGACACTAAATTTTATTCAGTTTCACCTCTGGCACCGTAGTACAGGGTAGACACCCATGTGTTTTAACAGGTGCTTGTTTGTCATGTGGATTTAATTTAACTGATGTGAAAATACAATCATCTTACCTGGCTCAATTGTGTGGTTTCTGATTTCACTTGTTATGACACTGTCTAAATTTAAAGATGTCTTATTGAGTGGCAAACACTAAACTCTTGAAATTGGACAATTAATAAAGAGATTTCTAGTTTTCTTCTTCTTCATCATCTTTTTTTTTTTTTTTTTTTTAAACGGCATAGGGCTTGAGCTGTCGTAGCCCAGATATCACAGAAAATAGGAGGTAGTGGAAGACCAGCGATAAGAAAATGTCTCCATTTTCAAAAGAGATGGGTTCTAGAGAAAAGGTGAGGAAGTAGGGTCATGCAGAGACCCCACCTCCACTAGGAGGCTGGATAAGGTAGTGTGCCCAAGTGCTAGGATTGTAGACGTGAGCCACTGTGATTGGCTTCTTAATTCTAGATGTACAGAGGAATATCTTTTCTAGGATCCACCATTGGCCACACATAGCACAGGCATTCTGAGAACAGCTGCAATTCTTGGGATGGGCTGCTTTCACTTTCTGCTGGCCCGGAAGCTATTCTTCCATGGTGTGGCTCCCTGGTTCTCATCCTGACCAGAGCTCTGCTTAATGGAGGGCTCCAGGCTTCTTTTTTTGGGTGTATGTATAGCATTTGGGATTGAACCTAGGGCCTTGAGTGTGGGCAGGAAGCATGAGCTACTTACTGCCTCTTTTAAACTTTTTATTTTGGAACAGAGCCTCACTAAATTGCCCAAGCCAGCCTTGAACTCACTCTTAAATCCAGACAGACTAAATTAGTGATCCTCCTGCTGTAGTTTCCTGAGTAGCTGGGCTATTAACACACCTGCATTACTAGGCTCGGCTCAGGTTCATTTTTATTTTCAACACTTCTATTAAAATACAACTTCAGCCGGGCGGTGGTGGCACATGCCTTTAATCCCAGCACTTGGGAGGCAGAGGCAGGTGGATTTCTGAGTTCGAGGCCAACCTGGTCTACAGAATGAGTTCCAGGACACACAAGGCTACACAGAGAAACCCTGTCTCGGAAAGAAAAAAACAACAACAACAAAAAAAAACAAAAACAAAAACAAAAACAAAATACAACTTCAAATGACAGAACCTCAAACTGTCCTTTGCAACAGGACCTGAGGGGTATGAGTATCAAAGAAGATGACTTGAGGTTGTAGCCTGGTGTAGAGAAGTGGCCAGCTCTGAGTCTTAAGGAACCTGATCTCACCTGAGTTCCCGCGTGAGGGAGCTTGATATTCTGAGCGGCGGCACTCACATCTATGGAAGCCCTCACGAGAATGTCCAAGTAGTTCAGTTTGGAATATTCCTATGGGCGACAAGAGATGTGTTAGAAAACTGACAAATGTCCTTGACAGTAGCAAATTCTTCCAGGAGGCAAAGCCACACCTCTAGAAATGTACTGTTCCATAGCCTGGATCGCAACACGAGAGAGGCCTTGCTGTCCAGCCCTCGAAGTGGACACCTGATGTTCACACACCTCACGTTGACACTGCAGTTCTAAAGAGGAGACTGATGGTCAGAACCCGTTGTTCTGGGAAACCATTCCTTGCTCACACAGAGCACATTCACAGCCTGGAAAAAATACTCACGAGGGTCTGGTATTTTCTTTCAGAAAATAAAGAAAATTTCCTGCTGTCATCTATCTGTTTTTCAGGAAGTTCCCGTTTCTTTCTTGAATTGTGAGACTCCTAAAAGTGATATCCAAAACAGATAAACATTATGTAAATCTGCCACTGCTATTTGAGCCTCCCAAATGAAGCCAAGTTTATATTATCAGTAGTATTCACCTTCTTAGGTTTCTTTTCATGTCCTGTGATAAGACACCCTGACATGAGCAACTTACAGGAGGAGTGTGATGGTTTGTATATATTTGGTCCAAGGAGTAGCACTATTAGGAGGTGTATCCTTGTTGAAGTAGGTGTAGCCTTGTTGGAGTAGTTGTGTCACTGTGGGTGTGGGCTTTAATACCCTGATCCTAGCTGCCTGGAAGCCAGTATTCCCCTAACGCCTTCAGATGAAGATGTAGATTTCAGCTCCTCCCACACCATACTTGCCCGGATGCTGCCATGCTCCCACCTTGATGACACTAGACTGAACCTCTGAACCTGTAAGCCAGCCCCAATTAAATGTTGTCCTTATAAGAGTTGTCTTGGGCCAGGCAGTGGTGGCGCATGCCTTTAATCCTAGCATTTGGGAGGCGGAGGCAGGTGAATTTCTGAGTTCGAGGACAGCCTGGTCTATAGAGTGAGTTCCAGGACAGCCAGGGCTATACAGAGAAACCCTGTCTCGAAAAAACAAAAACAACAAGAAAAGAGTTGCCTTGGTTATGTTATCTGTTCACAGCAGTAAAACCCTAAGACAAGGGCCTCATTTTGCTTCACAGTTCCGTGTGGCAGGGAAGGTGAGGACCTGAAGGCAGCTGGCCACATGGCATCCACAGTCAAGAAGCAGAGAGCAATGAATGCCTGTGCTCAGGTCACTTTCTCCTTTCTATCTGATAGGTCCAGCATCCCAGGCCAGGGATTGATGCCATCTACTTCGAGACAGGGTTTCTCTGTATAGCCCTGGCTGTCCTAGAACTCACTCTGTAGACCAGGCTGGCCTCGAACTCAGAAATCCGCCTGCCTCTGCTTCCCAGGTGCTGGGATTAAAGGCGTGCGCCACCACTGCCCGGCGATGCCATCTACTTTTAGTGTGGGTCTTCCCACCTCAAGAAGCCTTATCAAAATTATCCTTCGCAGGCATGGCGGGAGGCCAAACAATCCCTCTAGGTGTGCTCAGTATCTCACTGTCCAAATTCTGCCAAGGCTACCATTAACTGTCCCATCTTCCCTCCCAACATCAAAAGCAGAGAAAGGGTAAAACCAGCAAGTGATTTAAGTTTATCATTATTGGCCATTTTAAGTTTATCAATGGGGACTCTATTTATTTAGGTCTGTTTATTTAAGTAGTTTACCCCTAGTGTGATACTGAACCTTGGGGAAAGAAAGATACCCCCACTGTTCTTGTCTCTCCACTCAACAACAACTACACAGCATCAAACTGTTCGTCAGTAGACCAAAGACCAGAGATCTACCCTACCCCAGAACTCAGCTCTCGCGTCAGCACATACGGAATGATGAAATGAAGCCATGAAGAACAAGAAGAAAGCATGGCCTTTTATATGATCAACTCAGAGAGGAGCACTGAAAACTAAGACAGGGGGACTAGAGCAATGGCTCAGTGGTTAAGAGAACTGACCACTCTTCCAGAGGTCCTGAGTTCAAAGGCCAGCAACCACATGGTGGCTCACAACCATCCGTAATGAGATCTGACACACTCTTCTGGTGTCTGAAGACAGTGATAGTGTGTTCACATATAATAAATAAATAAATCTTTTTTTAAAAAAAAGGAAAAGAAAACAAGACAGGTAAGAACTTTTAACATTTGCTCCCCTTATACAAGTTGAGTCTCTCTCAATGTTTACACCATTTTGGATTTAGGATTCCTAGGAAGGGATAGTCAACTTATATTTAAGAATAGAAATAACAGGGAGAGATGGCTCAGTGGTTAAGAGTGCTGACTGCTCTTCCAAAGGTCCTGAGTTCAAATCCCAGTAACCACAGGGTGGTTCACAACCATTTGTAATGAGATGTGACGCCCTTTTCTGGTGCATCTAAAGACAACTACAGTGTACTTAGATATAATAATAAATAAATCTTTAGGCCAGAGCGAGTGGGGCTGACCAGAGTGAGCAGAGGTCCTGAATTCAAATTCCCAGCAACCACATGATGGCTCACAACCATCAGTACAGCTACCGTGTACTCATACACATAAAAAAAAATAAATCTTTAAAAATGAGAGAATAGAAATGCCAGGCCAGTATGTTTTCCTGTGTTGATGAGCCAAGGAGCATGCTGTAAGTCTGCAACTATACCCAGTCACTTTGGAATTTAAAATAAGAGGGCTGGAGATGTAACTGAACTGGCAGGATGCTTGCCTAGAATGCACATGACCCTGGGTTTGAGCCTGACATGGCAGAGCATGTACAGGCGCAGCAGCACACGCTGTAATACCAGCACTTAGGAGGTACTGGCTGGAGGATCAAAACATCAAGGTCGTTTCTGGTTACCCTGAGAGTTCAAGGCCAGCCTGGGCTACATAAGATCTGCCTCAAAAATAAACAGCCAAGCCAGGCCCAGTGGTGCACGCCTTTACTCCCAGCACTTGGGAGACAGAGACAGAGGGATCTCTGATTTGAGGCCAGCCTAGTGAGTTCCTGGACAGCCAGGGCAACCCAGAGAAACCTTATGTCAAAACAACAACAACAAAAACCCTAAGAATTTAAAAGAAAAGGAACAGCTGTCCATGAACAAGGAAATCATCCCCCACACTGGAACTCCCGTCGGCTCGTTATGTAAGTGAGCTGCAGCAGAGAGGGTAAACTTTGAAATCAGTGGGTGCTTAGGTGCAGAATCCACCTCTCTCTCAACAGCTGAGCCACTTTGAGGGTACTTAATGTCTCAGGGCATTCATTGTGGGGAAGGGGATAGTAAAAACTATCTCAAAATTCTCAAGAGAATACGCACAGTGCTCAGTCTGGTAGTGACACAGTAAGGGACTCTATGAACACTGTTAATAAGAATGAAAGTGTTCAAGGTCATCTGCCTCAGTACAAAGGCCTTGGCAATGCCTTCCTGCTCTGTGCAATTTATGTCCACTGCTTCATCCCAGGGGATGTTCTCCTTACACAGCTTATTGGGTCATAACACTTGAGAAAATGGCCTTCATCTATCTCAACAAGTGGATGTTCCATAATGGTCATGCATCAGCAAAATCGCTTTAGTCTGACTGGCTTACTCAGTTATAAATGAGAAAACCATGACACCCACAGAAAAAGTCAACACGCCACAGTGCAGCTTCCTAGCAGAGCCGAGTCTACCCCACTCACTCCGGGGTTGGGGTAGAGGGAAGAGGTGAGGGGGTGTGCTGGAAACCCGTCAACGTACCTTCAGCTTCAGGTAGTTTATTTCATTGTGTGGCTCACAAACAATCTGCTCCAAACCTTTGGATTCGACTTTCATCAAATAAAGCAGCCATTTGCCATTGCTAATTTCCTTGGGCCACTGTATATTCAAGGTTGCTGTGCCGAGGTTTTTAAGAGGTTTACCTAAGTTGATCACCTGTCGGAAAACAACATATAGCGATACAGTATCATCCTTTTAAGGCAAAATTAAGTAGTACTTCTTCCTACTGCCCATAGGCTAAATACCCAGAATAATCCTTCAAGGAAACACAAATCCCACAAATGGATCAGGAATAGAGTGTGCAAAATGGACAGTAGTACTTAGAAGATCCTTGTCATAAAAATACAAGGGGAAGCCAGGCAGTGCTAGTGCACGCCTTTAATTTCAGCACTTGGGAGGCAGAGGTAGGCGGATTTCTGAGTTCGAGGCCAGCTTGTTCTACAAAATGAATTCCAGGACAGCCAGGGATACACAGAGAAACGCTGTCTCAAAAATAACAAAAACAAAAACAAAACGGGGGGGGGGGGGGGTGGTCAAAGAGGAAGAAGGATTGCTAGTTCAATCCACAAGTAACTACCTTATGCAACAATCCCCACAGTGCAGGTATCTCGTGTTCCTGTCAGCACAGGGAAAGTCCTGGGCTGTTTGTGAATTGTTTTGTGAGCATCCTGCCTGGCAGAGGACAAAGCCTCTGCTATGGCCGAAGCACCCATATCCTGCTTCTGGAAAATGAAGCTGTCTCTGCCATCAGCCACATAGGGAAGGCAATGGAAAACCGCATGACAGATTAGAGCCAGTGATGTGAACTGAGTAGCTTTGTACAACAGGGGCCCAGAGTGAGAAGGCAGAGTGGCCTGCCTGTACTACTGAGCACAGCTCTAATCCTCATCTGACTGACTGCACAGAGATCAGACCAGCCAGCATTCCTTCAGAGACCTGGCCTCTTTACAGTGCTGGATTAGATTAGAGCCATGGCCACTCTTGCTATTTCAGGCTTTAAGCTCAATGCTCACCAGCATTTTAGAAACTCTATTTGCACCACGCAGATCCAAATCCATATGAGGCATAAGGCAGACATCACAGTCCACGTTCAGTCTGTTAAACTGGACCTAAAGTCACGTCCTTTTCTGGCAGATACCAAGTCTACTCTCACTACCACAAAAGTGGGCTTGTGAAAGGCAAGTAAATGGGAATATTCCTTCAGACAAGAGCATCAGAAAGATGACTTTCTAACAAAGAAAGAAATGAATTACACAATCTAAGGTCAACTACAAATTACTTGGAACTTTTTCTTCATTCTACAGACTCTGTGGAAAAAAAATTTAAGTATTACTTCTTGTCTATACTGCAAGCACATTACAATTCCCAAAAGTTATTCTTTACTTGGAAGAATAAAGTTTCTACTGTTAAAAACCGGCCAACATTTTCAACTGAGTATTTCCCTAAGATGTTTATGACTGGTCATGGATTAAAATGACATGTCAAGATTGTATCTGGGACCAATAGCTCGCCCTTACCCTGAATTCATACTCTATTAAACTTCCTACTTCATCTTCAGATTTCATAGCTTGCTCACCAACAACCGTACCTCCAAAATACACCTGTGAAGGCTTAGCGACTCTGTCAAATTAAAAAAACACACGTTTTAGTAAGAATTATAAATGGTTCTTTCAAACATTGATTTGTTATGCCAAACACAACACTTACCCAGAGACCGATAAAAGCAATTCAATAACCACTTTTGCCTTTGCTGTAATTGGAGCCAAATTATCCTGATTGCTTGTTCTGAAAATGAAAGGGGAAACAATGGGGTTTTATTTGAACAGTCAGTTTTCTCATTACAATTACATTTCTTTTATGAGTTAGATCAGTCCTAATTCAGCAACTCTAGGGTTCTCCTGAAGTAAGAATGGAGAGGTTGAAGGAACGCTTACGTTTCCAACTTCAGATTAATATCCAGATCTGTGGTGTCAAAGGTGACCTCGGTTGTACTTAAAATCAGATAAAAAGTAACCTGAAAAATACATGTGGAGAGTGGTTACCAAGGGCTAGGCCAGTGAGCACGGCACTGGCATTCAGAGCAGTAAGACAGAGTGGGGAGGCATCACCTACACTGGAATTTCTCTTGAAAGGATTTCCGAGCTCACAATCAGCTTGGGAGCCATTCTGGTTGGCGACACAGCTCAGCTGCTTCTCCTAGGGCAGAAAAGGCCTTGGGGTCATGGTTTGTTCACGTGCTATGTGATACTGCTCTTTCCCTCCCTGCTGCTTTCTCAAAAACACTTACAGGGAAAGCCCTCAGTTCTCTGTAAGCCGAGTATGTCAGAGTATCTGGAAAAGTGGCAATGAGCTTGGCTTCATGGGCATCGTCGCCATCTTTCCGGGGATTCCTTGGGTCAGAAGGGCCGTTGGTCACCGTTATTTCCAGAGCTATATCTTTCTGATCTTTTAGGACTAATTCTGGAATGCCTTTTTGACTATGAAAAAAAAAAAAAGAAAGAAAAAGACAATCTCAACCCATATTCAGGCACTTCTGTAACCAAAGCCTAGAGGTCTGTTACTTTTGCTTGTGATTCTTACATGGGAAGGTAAGAAAACTTGTCTTGATTTCCTTCTCGGGTACCAAATTTATACTCTAGCTTAAGGTTGCTGTTACAAACGTTGTCGTCTCCACATCCTTCCTTTAAGAAGTGGACCTGTAAGAAATCAAACGCAGAGAGATGAGCTCCTTAAGGTCCTCCCGGTCCGCTTCCCTGTGGTCTTTTAAACACCTGGCTCCTCTTCTATCAAAGTGACTCTGACCAGGTCAAGGCGGTGGAGTGCAGCAGAGCATGAGCCCCACCAAGCCACAGAGAATCTGAGTTCCAAACCCGTCTCTGACACTTGCTTGGCTGTGTGGCTTTAGACGCATAACTTTTCATTATAGCTTGGTCTCATCAAGGTCTCATGTAGGGCAGCACTGCTTTACTTTCAGGGGAGCTGTATCAGTACCATGACCTTATGCTACCTAAAGTGATTCACATATTTTAACTCACTTAACCCTCAGGACTGTCTAAAAAGATCCTATCATTCTGCGCCCATTGTACAGATGAGGAAAATACAATTAGGAACAAGGTCTCCTTTCCAGTTATGTTTAACTTGGCTCAGGAGCTGGGAATGTACACAAGAATTAGTAACACAGTAACAGTGTATCACACCACTATTGTGGATGGCTCTATACTGCATGTCTTTTTATGTTAATTCTGCTCTCCCGGTAGAGACAGTCTGGAATGAGGAATGAGTTATGTTCTCTGATGGCTTTTTGTGAACCAATCCCCTAATGAATAAAGGAGCCAATCAGTGGGAGAGTAGGTGGGACTTCTGGGTTGGATGGAGGGAGAGGAAGCTGCAGAGAGTTAGCTTCTTTTGGAACAGGGACAGCATGAGGCTAAGAATGTAGCTGCTAGAGCTTCCCCATAATATGGCAGACCGGCAAGGATTCACCACTGGAGGAATCAGACTTTAATAAGGCTTACAAGATTAGGTTTCAGTTGTTGCGCCCAGAGGTTGAGTTACCATTGTTTCTGAACTAAGTTTGTGTTGTGTTTCCCTTCACACAGCAGCTCATCTAGATTCAAGAGAGTGAGCTACAGCAGCAAAGTGTGGCTCTGCCTGAGGTGCACCACAAAGGCTGTGGGGGATTTGAAGCACAGGTTGGCGTGATATTGACCTTCGAGTGGTATCAACCTTGTGGCAACTTAGCGAGCTGGGAGCTCCAGGCCAGACAGTCTCCATGAGATAACAACAGGTTGGCCACTGCTTGCTAGTGCATGGCTGGCCAGGCAGCCGGGGCAGAGGCACAAGCACGGGAATGTGCCCCTTTGATTTTTTTTTGTTTGTTTGTTTGGTTTTTGTTTTTTGAAGACAGGGTTTCTCTGTAGAGCCCTGGCTGTCCTGGATCTCACTGTGTAGACCAGGCTGGCCTCGAACTCAGAAATCTGCCTGCCTCTGTGTCCCAGGTGCTGGGATTAAAGGCATGCGCCACCACTGCCCGGCACTCCATCATTTTTTTAGCATTTCCCGCAACATGGAACATATAGCATAGAAAAACATGACTAATTCTAGCTGGTGACCAAAAAAACCAACAAAGTGTAGAGCTCGACTGAAACAGCCAGTTCTCTTCAAAGCCAAGTGTAAGGCATTGTACCAGGAGCCTCAGTTACCACTTCAGCAATAGCTGGATTTTGTGTGAGTGTGTTGTTGTTGTTGTTGTTGTTGTTGTTGTTTGGTTTTTATGAAGACAGGGTGTCAGGTAGCCTAGTCAGGCCTCAGAGTTGCTATCTGGTCAAAGACGGCCTTGACTATCAGATCCTCCTGTCTCTACCTCTCAAGTATCGGCATTACATGCAACATTTTGATGTGGTGCTGGGAACTGAAGTCAAGGTTTTGTACACGATAGGCGAGCACTCTACCAACTCAGCCGTCTCTCCATCCACCAATTGGATTTCGACAGCTAGTGTGTAGTGTCAGAGCAGAGCATGCGGTAAGCATTTGGGAGGCCCTGGGGATAATTCCCAGCACCAAAACAGTAATCCAGATGATGATAATAGCAGCCAGGCTGTGGTGGCGCACGCCTCTAGTCCCAGCACTCAGGAGGAGGCAGAGGCAGGTAGATCTCTCTGAGTTCGAGGCCAGTCTGGTCTACAGAGCAAGTTCTAGGCCAGTCAGGGCTACACAGAGAAACCCTGTCTCAAAAAAAAACAAAACAAAACAAAAAGGTACTGATAATGATAATAATAATTAAAAACAACAGCAGCAGTAATAACAACAATGCCAGATCAAGATGTCATACTTTCCTAGGCTCATTTCCACTCTGTCCTAGCACTCAGATCCCATATCATATGACATGTCAGGCAGGCTACTGGATACACATTTGCTTCCTACAATGACCCAGGCCACATTAAACACTTTGGTATTCCATTGTGATTTTTTTTTTTTTTTTTTTTTTGCTTTGCTATGTTTTGCTATTCCTTGGTTTTAATAATGTATATTTATCATGCTGTGTTGTTCTCAGTAGTAAAATAAAGTATGCCAACTACAGGAGAATGAAAGTTTGGCTAATTATAGTCTCAGTAGGACCAGGGGCCAAAAACAATGAAGAAAACAATAAAGAAAAAAAAATTCTGGTCCCTAAATTCCATCTTAGGTTTTTATCTTGACTGCTAACTTGAGAAACAACTTCTCAGTAGGTGTGTGTATGTGTGTGTGTGGGGGGGGGGGG
>JADRCD010219988.1:9819-45710 GCA_019843815.1 Montemys delectorum
TGTGTGTGTGTGTGTGTGTGTGTGTGTGTGTGTGTGTGTAGGCAAAGACAACCTTGATTGCTGTTCCTCTGGTGCTGGTCACCATTTTTTCTTCTTCTGAGGCAGGATTTTTCACTAACCTGGAGTATCCCAAATAGGCCAGCTGACTGACCAGCAAGTCCCAGGGACCCTCCTGCCTCTGCCTCCTGGTGCTGAAATTTAAGTATGTACGAAGATGTCTAGTTTGTTTTATGTGGTTCTGGGATCAAACTCATATCCTGATGTTTAGAAGGCAGACATTTTACAAGCTGAACTATCTCCCTAGTTCCCGCCTTTTTTTTTAATTAGATATTGTCTTTATTTACAAGTCATATGATTTCTTCTTTCCCACTTTCCCCTCCAAAAAGAAAAGAAAAAAAAAAAAAACATAAAACCAACAAGAACAAACCCCTGTTTTGGTTTGGTTTGGTTTGGTTTTTTGTTTTGTTTTGTTTTTAAGACAAGGTCTCACACTGTAGCCCAGGCTGGTCACTTGAACTCAATGCAATCCTCCTGCCTCAGCCTCCCAAGTGCTTGGATAATAGATGTGAACCAACACACTCATTGAGGAATTACTATCTTTTTCATATATTCTCTTAAATATCTGCCTTCCCTCTGGTTCTCACCTTTATAAAGAAGAACTAAACATCACTGGTGCCTACCCAGCTCTGCACTCAGCATCCATTACCACAAGCACCCTCCCCAGCCACTCTGCCAAGAAGACATAGTATGCCCTTCCACAGAAAAGGAACCCAGAGTTCAAAGGGTGAATCAATCACACGAGCAGATGTCACTAAATCATTGGTCGAGCTGGGATTATCACGGTGCATAAGAACTCTTGGGAACAGAAGGAGAGGTACTAAGAAAGCCACGCTCGACCGTGCTCTAGAAGACAAAGGAAGGAAAGGCTGTGCCATTAGCTGTCATTGCCAGCATGGCGAGGCAGCATGGACCACACTGGTTTAGACACAGCCTCCTCTGAGTTTGGTTGGCAGAACATTTTCCAGCTGACTTCTGCCGTATGGTTAGCAAACGCCAATCCTGCTGAGGACTCAGGGCTCTATCCTGCAGCAGCTGGCATCTCCACTGGGGCTTCATGTCCTTCATCCAGGTCAAGAGGAGCTCGGAGAAGTAGATGCTCAGAGCTAGGCCGCATCTCAGCTACATCCTCCTCCAAGGTAAGGAACCCTACCCCCAACAAGCCAGGAAACACAAATCTCCTCTTAGGTGGATCCTATTTAAGCCAAAATCAATGTAATTAAAATAATAAGAAATAAGACCAAAGGGTACCCCCCACTGTACTTAATTATATAGGCAAGATGAGGAAAAGAAAAAAAACCTCTGATGTGGATTATTGACAAGCCACAGTCCTGAAGTGAGCGGAGGACAGGAAAGGAGAGGAGAGGAGGGGAAGGGAGTGGAGGGGAGGGAAGAGAGGAGAAGAGAGAAAGGGAAGGGAGAGGAGAGGAGATGGAAAAAGAAGAAGGGAAGAAGGGGTGAGAGGAAGAGAGGGAGGATGGAAGGGAGAGAGAAAGAAGGAAAGAAGGAGGGAGGGAGGGAAAGCCCAGTAGATGGCTGTCTCAGCACATAAACCTACTTGCTGCACAAGCCAAGAGACCCGAGTTAAAGCTCCAGAGCCTGTGTAAAGGTGGAAGGAGAGACCTGACTCCTCAAAGCTCTCCTCTGACCTACACATGTGCACATGTGCACTCACGCATGCGCGAGCACACACAAATACACATACTCACACACCATTCATACCTATACAAACCTATACACACAACTTTGGGAAGCCCTAGTCACTGGGACCCCCCCCCCCGCCCCAGGACTCCCTGGTTGTCTTCCAACAGCTGTCCCAAGAAGAAGAAAGAACACATAAAATGCCACAGTCCAGTCTGCTGGAAAAAGAAGCTACCCCCAGTGAACACTAACACATGTCATAAGACACCTTAAACCTTTTAAACTCCTGGGCCCGCCAAAAGGAGAAGGTTCACCTCATGATTATTGTTACCTGTTATAGCTGTTATCATAAAGGAGTATTATGAGTCAGCGGGACTCAGGCCTGGTGGTAGACACCAGACCCCCTTCCTGACTCAGGCACCAGCATGTGGCCCAGCAGGTGATTCCAGCAGGTGGTCCAGCAGGTGATCCTAGCAGGTGGTCCAGCAGGTGGCCCAGCAGGTGGCCCAGCAGGTGGTCCAGCAGGTGGCCCAGCAGGTGGCCCAGCAGGTGGTCCAACAGGTGGCCCAGCCGGTCCCCAACCTTACTACCCTGCCGCTTCTTCCTTTCTCCTGTTATCTTCAGATCTTCTGGAGTCTACTCTGGGTTTCTGGCCTCTGTGGCCCTAGTCAGAGCTCAGAGAACAGGACAGAAGACAGAAACAGACATGGACACCCAGGGTCCTGTAGTGGCATCAGAGCAAACAAAGGGCATCCGTACAGCTTTTCGTGATGGTAAGACATTAGCCACTTCCCTAACCTCACCCTTCTGCTATCGCAGGGCCTTTTTCTAGTGTATCTCCTCATTCTGTGCTTTGCAAATCCTCCCAGGACTTTAAAATCAAGAGTCTTGCCAGCACTGGTGCTGCACACCTTCTATCCCAGCGCTCAGGAGGCAGAGGCAGGTGGATCTCTGTAAGGACAAGGCCTTTCGGTATCACGTTCCAGGACAGCCAAGGATATACAGAGAAACTCTATCTGAAGAAACGAGACAATTAAACAAGACAAAACCAAACAACAACAACAACAAAAAACCAAGATTCCTGACTAGGAAGGTGGTTCAGTCAGTGATGTGCTTGTCATACACGGAGGACTTGAACTCCATCCCCAGAGCCCACACATACACAAAGGGTACAGTGATACACAGTGCGAGGTGGAGACGGGATCACTGGAGCTCCCTAGCCAACCAGAATAGTCAAACTGGCAAGCCTCAGGCTCAGTGAGAGACCCTGTCTCAAAAGATAAGGTAAGCCCTGGTGTATAGTTCACACTTTGAATCCCAGTACTCAGGAGGCAGAGGTAGACAGGTCCCCAGTGGATTCAAGGCTAGGCTGGTCTACAGAGTAAGTTCCAGGTCAGTCGGGGATGTATAATGAGGTTCTGTCTCAATCAACCAATCAATCAATCAATAAAATGGAGAGTGGTTGGGAAAGACACCTGATACCTACTTTTGGCTTTCATGCATATAAAAGTGCACTTGCACATACACTGACATGTATGCACATTTGTACACAATGGGATTCAGGGGCTGAGAATGAAGCTCGGTTCATAAAAGTATTTGCCTAACATCCACAAGGCCCTGAGTTCAATTCTGGGAACCAAAAAAACCAGGCATGGTGACACACGTTGTAATCTTGGCATTCCAGAGGTGGAGGCAGGAGGATCAGCAGCTCAAATTCATCCTTGGTTATGTAGTTAGTTCAGGGCTGGCCTGGGCCACATGACACCTTCCTTGTCAAAGAGTGGAAGGGGAGACACGGAAGGAGGGAGGAAGGGGACCAAGACTATATGATGATAGTAACCTTTATCCATACATGACTCTGGAACACGATAGCATTGACAAGAGACCACGGACATCTAAGACATGCATGCATACTATACATAAACAGCAGCTCTTCCACAAAATGGTACTTTTCTACTGCAGCTCTTCCAGATGAAGTAAAGGCATAGATTTCACCAGAGTAAGTAACTTTTTATAGACTGAGGGTGGGGCGGGGGGAGTACACTTTCATCGCTTTTGAACCGACAGACTAGATGCAAATGAGTGAACCGCTTTCAAGGTGATTGGCTGTCTGAGCTTCCTTGTCATAACAGCTGGCTCAGTGGATGTGACTCTTATCCTCCTGAGTCCGGAGGAGAAGATAAAAGACTACCATTGCTACTAGTGAATAATGAGATGCAGGCTTTATCAGTGAATGTAAGGTCACCACCAAGCCCAGCCAGCACCCCATATATATGTGTTCTGTCCACTGCTCTGTATAATGTGAACCAGCATGCCAGGATGGCCCAGTGTGTAAATTAGACATTTTGAAAGGCTGCATTAAGTCTTTGGGGCCACCAGGGTACCTTTTACCGCATTGATGCCACTCTTCAATAGACACAGTCTCTTTTCCATCTGACCTGCATTTTGATGACAATCTGATGGAAGGGATAGCTAGAAGGACTCTTCAAAGTACAGCTGAAACTAGACAGGGGTGCAGGGGCGAGGGGGGGGGAGAGTTGCAGCTGCCAACCCACCATGGGCATGAGCTTCTCCAAGCTGCTTCTAAAGCAAGCTGTCAGTCAAATAGTAAGTGAATCAGCCTCAGTTTCCAGAGTGACTTCTCTGTGCCAAGCACACACAAGGCTGAGAGGGAAGCTCTATCAGAGAGAAAACGAAGAGGGGAACCAAGGTGGGTTCCAGAACACTGCACAAGATGATCGTGGAAAACGGTGCTTTTCATGGGCAGTATTTAAAAGACAAAAAATGAGTTTGAAAATAGCTACTCTCCCACATAACCTCTGGCCTAGAACATGAGGATCTGACTTTCTTGTGGCTATCTGTTTTGTTGTTACAAGGTCTCACATACTCCAGGCTGCCCCTCAAACTCTCTGTATAGCCAAGGATATCCTTAGATTCCTTCTGCTTCTCTTTCCCTAGGGCTGGATTACAGGCATGCACCACCATATACAGTTTCAGGTAGTGCTGGGGATTGAACCCAGAGCTTTGTGCACACTAAGCAAGTAGTCTATCAAGGCCTCTAGAAAAGAGACGCCTGAAGGAGAAGTAGCAGAAAAACTATTTTTTTAAATATTCATTTATAGCCGGGTGGTGGTGGCACACGCCTTTAATCCCAGCACTTGGGAGGCAGAGGCAGGCAGATTTCTGAGTTCAAGGCCAGCCTGGTCTACAGAGTGAGTTCCAGGACAGCCAGGGCTATACAGAGAAACCCTATCGTGAAAAACCAATATATATATATTTTCAATGTACAAATACACCATTGATTCACTAAACATGTTTTTACTGAAAACTTGTATGCCAGGCTTACCTGCAGAGCCTAAGCATGGGGCGCAGTGGGCAGAACAAAGTCTTACCTTCTGAGATCTTATACCCAATGGGAAGACAGATAATAAGCAAACGCATGTGCTATCCTTTTGTAAGGAGAGGCCATCTGTGCAGTAAATTCTGGGTCCTGATTGCTCAGATCAGAGACTGCCTTTGTGGTCACTACACATAGAAACTTGGGGGAATTATTTCACATATGCTGGCTCCATTTCTTCATCTGTAAACTAAGATAAAACTGACAAAACCTAATCCACAGAATTGCTATTCAGATTAGTTCCATATCCTAGGGAATATTTAGAACACCATCAGTTCTACCATGCATATGTGGTTGAGTTTGTGCGTGCATGTGTGTGTGTGTGTGTGTGTGTGTGTGTGTGTGTGTATCTTAGTTTGGGTTTTACTGCTATGAACAGACACCATGACCAAGGCAAGTCTTATAATGACAACATTTAATTGGGGTTGGCTTACAAGTTCACAGGTTCAGTCCATCATCATCAAGGCAGAAGCATGGCAACATCTAAGCAGACTTGGTGCAGGAAGAACTGAGAGTTCTACATCTTCATCCAAAGGAAGCCAAGGAGCAGAGTGGCTCCCATATGGCTAAGAGGGGAATCTCAAAGCCCACCCCCACAGTGACACACTTCCTCCAACAAGGCCACATCTACTCCAATAAGGCCACACCTCCTAATAGTGCCATTCCCCGGGGCCAAGCATGAACAAACCATCACTCTGTGTGTGTGTGTGTGTGTGTGTGTGTGTGTGTGTGTGTGTGTTCTTCTAACATAGATTCCTTCTTCGTAAATATAGATCAGACAATGAACACTTGCTGCCCAGGATTTGGGTTCATTTTCCATCATCCACACTTGATGCCCTCTTCTGGCCTCTACAGACATTGAACACATGGTACATATACAAACAAATACACACATACAAATGAAAAAAATTAAAGTTTAAAGTTGATGACACAGGGTCATGCTTGAAATGACAAGAGAGCAAGATATTACAAGGACTAATATACAAAGGAAGAAGAATGGTAGGAGATACGATTAGTGAGGGGACCTCTGGCTGATGCTTTCTGGCCTTAAGATGAGGTAGGGCTCTTGATTACTATTCTAGGAATAACAAAAAGTCAGTGGAGAGTAACAAGACATATCTTAGTTTCATTGTTTGCACAGAAGTTCATCAGAAACATAAAAAAGAATTGCCATATGCCTGGTGGTGGTGGCACACGCCTTTAATTCCAGCACTTGGGAGGCAGAGGCAGGCAGATTTCTGAGTTCCAGGCCAGCCTGGTCTACAGAGTGAGTTCCAGGACAGCCAAGGCTACACAGAGAAACCCTGTCTCGAAAAAAAGAAAGAAAAGAAAAAGAATTGCCATATAACTAAACAAATCCACTTGAGGATAGATCCAGAACTGAAATTTAAATTTGGAGAGATTTGTGTTCCCACATTCACAGCACTCAGAACTGCCAAAAGGCTTCAGCCGAAATGTCATCAACTCCTGAATGGGTGGAACAAATGTGGTATATCCATGTAAAGGATTATTATTCAGCCTTACAAAGGAGGGCGGTTCTGAAACACGTTCCACATGGGTGACCTGGAGGGCCTTATGCTAAGTGAAACAGCTCAGCTGAGCTCAGCAAACACTGGATTTCCCGTGCATGTCCAAGAGTCATGGGCACGGAGACAGAAAGCAGAAAGGCAATATGGCAATCGACAGGAACCAAGGGAGAGGAAGGAATTACAGGATGGCAAGAGGAGGAGCATTCTGAATACCCTCCCTTCTGTTAAACAAGAACTTCAAAGCAGTTAACATGAGTCATTCTTGCGTACTTACCACAACTTTTTAAAGTTAATATTAGGAGTTTTAAAGATTTTTATCTTGTACACACACACACACACACACTTACCTGCCTCATATGTGAAGAGGTCAGAAAAGGGCATCAGACCTCCTGGAGCTTCAGGAAGTATGAGCCAACAAATGTGGGTGCAGGGAGCTACACTGGAGTTCCCTCTCTCTAGACCCCTTTTCACAATTTTATTTTTTATGATTTTATTCTATTTTTTAAAAATAATTTCTTTAGTTTTATTTTGTGTGCACTGGTGTTTTGCCTGCACATATGTGTGCGTGAGGATGTTGAATCTCCTGGTCTGAAGTTACAGACAGTTGTGAAGCTGCCGTGCAAGTGCTAGGAATTGAACCCAGGACCTCTGGAAGAGCAGCCAGTGCTCTTAACTGCCATCTCTCCAGCCCCATGATTTTATTCTATATTTAATTATGTGCATGTGTGAGTACAGATACCCAGGGTCCAGAAGGAGGCATAGGACACTGTAGTGGCTATTCCTGGTTGTCAACTTGACTACGTCTGAAATGAATTACAATCCAGAATTAGAAGGCTCACCTGTGGCCCTAATCTGGAGGCTGAGAGATACAAGTTTCTGACCTGAATCTTGGCATGGAGACCTTGAGGAATAGTGGCTATGAATCCCACAGGATTAACATAGAAAGCTCTATGAGTTCAAGGTCATCCGGGGTTAAAGGTGTGGTGGCACACACCTTTAACCTGGGCCACACTTTTTGCTGGAGACCTATATAAGGACATTGGAAGAAGGAAGGCTCTCTCTGCTTCGCCTGCTTGCCTTGTGGGACTGAGCAATTGCTGGATCCTTGGACTTCCATTCACAGCTGCTGCCATGACTGTTGTTGGGAGTTGATTGTTGGGAGTTGGACTACAAACTGTAAGTCATCAATAAATCCCTTTACTACATAGAGACTAAGTTCTGTGACTCTAGAGAACCCTAACTAAGACAGACACCTCAGAGATAGAGTTCCAGGGAAACAAACTCTGGTCCCATACAAGGACCATGTGTGTTCTTCACCACTGACCCATCTCTCCAGCCCTGCTCCACAATTTCTAAAAGCGTCTTCCTCATCTAGAAAATAAACTGGTGACAAGTGAGAGTGAATACAGGGGATTCCCTCACATCTTCTATTTAACTGTTGCCATCTAAGACCCCAGTTGGAAACATCACTTAAAACAACCCAGGTTTTACTCTCTCTGAGGCCCCTGGGTCCCCTGGACTCAGCTGGGTGGTTCTTCTGCTCTGTGGGATCCCAATTTAAACAGCAGACACACAAGTATAAAATGGGTAGAATGTTTCTGATGTTCACTCTTGTATCTGCCATCTTTGTTGGAACACTGAGGAAACCAGCATCAACCGGAACCCTGGGACCCTGACAGTTAGGCCTCTTGCTCTATGACATCTCAGGACTGGGCTTCTTCTACACGTTTCTACACATGTTCCTCTCTCTCTCTCTCTCTCTCTCTCTCTCTCTCTCCACTCTCTCCTCTCTCCCTCTCCCTCTCATCTCTCATTTTTGTTGTGTTTTGTTTGTTGCGGGGGGGTGGGGGGCAGGGAGTATTTTTTGTTTTTTGTTTTCCAAGGTTTTTCTCTGTACCCCTGGCTGTCCTGGAACTCACTCTGTAGACCAGGCTGGCCTCAAACTCCAGCCTGGAGATCCAGCCTGCCTCTGCCTCCCACCTGTTGCTCCCTACCTCCATCTCTGAATCAGATTTTGGCTATGTATCTGTGGTGGTTTAAATAGGTTCCATGCCCATAGATTCATGGGTTTCAGTGCTTGGCCATGGGAAGTGACACTATTAGGAGGTGTGGCCTTGTTGGAAGAAGCATGGCACTGTATAAGTGGGCTCTGAGGTCTCCTGTGCTCAAGCTCCACCCTGTGTGGAACAAGAGCCTCCTCTTGGCTGTCTTCCGATCAAGATGTAGAACTCTTGGCTCTTCTAGCACCATGTCGGCCAGCATGCTGCTGTGCTTCCCGCTAGGATGATAATGAACTGAACCTCTGAACCTGTAATCCAGCCCAATTAAATGTTGTTCTTTATAGAGTTGCCTTGGTCATGGTGTCTGTTCACAGCAGTGAAACCCTAACTAAGACGGTATCCCATATTAGCCTTGAAGTCAGTATGTGATAACTCAGGCTGGTTTTGAACATGCAGTCCTCCTGCCTCAGCTTTCTAACTGCTAGGATTATAAAGCACATGCCATCACACACAACTTCTTTTCGCCTAGAATCTCTAGCAAAGTGTTTAGACTTCATTTAAATAACTGTCAACTGCCAGAAGTGCAAAGCCTTTTTGATAGGTGAACGAGAAAGCTCGGTACTCTGTCCTATAATAGTGATGAGTCATAGAATTCAATGAGGTAAAAACTACTTGAAGACTTGACTCTAGGGAGAACTGATTCTTTATGGGCCTCCTTTAGCCACTAGCTACACAGGAGACCATTCTAGCAACCCAGGGGAAACATAGCAAAGCTCACATCTGGACAGCGGAGTGATCCAGGGGGTGGTCCACCTGGAATCCATTTTGAGAGCAGGAGCCTTTTTTCCCCTCTCTCTCTCTCTCTCTCTCTCTCTCTCTCTCTCTCTCTCTTTCTTAAAACTCAGCCTCTCTGGGCTTCTGCTTCCTGACCTAGATGATGAGATCAATGACAGCCGCCTGCTCTGCCTTGTAAGGTCAAAGCGACAATTGTGATGTAACACCAGCTGTCTGGAGATCGTTACCCACACCCATAGCTGTGGAGAAACCACACACGGTGCAATCCTGAAATGTCTTTCCAGTCATAGGCCCATGTGACTAAAAACCCTTGGCCAAGTCACCTCACCTCCCTTTGTCCGTGTCTTTATCTCTGAAGGCAGCCTGTAATAAGTTGGTTGCCTGTGCCATCATTTTTGCAAAACTCAATCACAAAGGAAGAACACACTCTCGGAAAGGCGTAGCATGTCAGATAGAAGATAGCATTACTGTATCAGCAATTACAGACCCACTATCCAGGCAAGGGGAGGGGCAATAAGAACGCGGCAAAGCCCATTACAATCTGCCCTTTCTGGTGAGACCTAGGACTTCCAGCTCTGTGTAGGACCGGCCTGGAGAGACGTCACCGAGAGCTGCTGTGAAACACATCCCTTTTGCCAGTCAATCATTCGCATGGCACTAGATTTGGTGAGTCATTCAGATACAAATGTATATTTGCAAGCTCAGAAGGAAAATGTTTTGTTGTTGATTTTTTTTTCCCCCCAGACGGGAAAGCTAAAGGGTAAAATGCACCAACTGTAACATAGAAGGAAAGAAACCGCAGGTTCCAGTGGGGACCCGAGAGACCCAACAGACATCAATCTTCAAATTGGAGACATTTCCCCAGGCACTGGAGGCACACACCTTTAATCCCAGCACTTGGGAGGCAGAGGCAGGTGGATCCCTGTGTTTGAGGCTAACCTGGTCTACAGCGTGAGTTCTAGGATAGCCAGGGCTACACAGAGAAACCCTGTCTCAAAAAAAGGGTGGGGGGATGTTTCTGGTCCAGCAAGGGTCTAGAATCCAGGGCAAGAATGGTAAGACTCTAGTCTCACTGGCCACAGAGAGCCTTTGGGTCTTAAGGTCTCATCTGAAAGACACCCACACACCAAATAGCCTAGTACTAAATTTATTCCCTGCAGAAGAATTAAAAAACAAAACAAAACTTGTAATGCTTGTGCAGATGTGAACTGGGGTTCTAAGAGAGGGGAGAGAGCAGCCGCTTAAACACTCACCCACCCCCTTCAGGCAGGGGAGCACACAGTACACTAAGGACAGAAACAGTCCTGCCTTCCAAAGAGTACTTCTGTTTTTATTATCATGTAAGGCTGTAGTCAGTGTTGAATGATAATAAGAAACCAGCACAGGGGAGATGCACCCAAATCAGAGGCATATACAATAAAAATGCTATTATGGACTTTTGTGAATATAAATAGTTCTTAAAATGAGGCTGCTAAGACTGGCATCTCTGAGGCTACCTGGAAAAGAGTCCGGGTTATAGATTCCAGCATTTGCACTGGTCACCAGGTTCAGCTGGATACTGCAAATCGAGCTGGCTAATTCTTTTGCAGTGAATACCAAATGCAGTCTGGTAGTGGGGCAAAGGAAGGCAACGAGGATTGAAGTGAAGGGCAGATAGAGGGCAGAGGGAAAGGGCCTCGAAAGACAAAGAGAACAAAGGGTAAGGATAAAATGGAGCCAGGACCATTTCCCCAGGAAGCCTGTCCAACCAAGGGCTCCTCACTGGATCTAAGGTGACGTGCAGCTGCCTGGCTAGCTCAGTCGGTAGAGCTTGGGACTCTTAATCCCAGAGTCATGGATTTGAGCTCCACACTGGGTAGTATTTGTATTTGTCTGGGTGAGTTTATACGTTCAGTTCAAATTCATAGGGGTGGATATCGGCTCAGTAGTTAAAAGAACTTGTTGCAAAGGATTCAAGCTTGATTCCCAGCACCCACACAGAGGCTCACCACCTCCTCAGGCACACATGTGCTTGGTGCACAGACCTATACACAGTCAAAACACTCATACACATAAAATAATAAAAACAAATCTAAAAAAAAATCAGTTTTTTAATTTTTTTTCCCACTCTGATCTACAGAGTAAGTTCGAGGACAGCCAGAGGTACACAAAGAAACCCTGTCTTGAAAAACAAAAGAACAAAAAATTTGGGTTCGGGTTTTTGGTTGTTTTGGTTTTTTTTTTTTATTTTGTTCTCTCCTTCCTTTCTTCCTTTCTTTCTTTCTTTCTTTCTTTCTTTCTTTCTTTCTTTCTTTCTTTCTTTCTTTCAAACATGAGCTTCCTAGAATAGTCTTAGCCATAATCCTGGGTGCCAGGACACCAGATTGCTTCCCCTTCATTCTGGAGAAAGAATTACAATAATTAATGTGTACTGACAGAAACAGAACAGTCTCAGTGCAGGTGCTTCCCTTAAGATCATTAGCGAATTGCATGCCCTTGAGCTCCACTAAGGGATCCACCATGGAGGTCAACGGTCCATAGAACCTAAGGAGGGCCCTTGTGACATGGAGGATGTCAACAGAGGATGCAGGGAGTCAGACTAGGTTGAGAATCCATCCAGCTGACCCAGTAGGGAAGGGCACCTGCAGCCAAGACTGACCATCTGAGTTCAGTCAGCAAAACCCACATGGTGGAAGGAGAGATCCAACTCTCAAAGAACTGTCCCCTGGTATCTACACGAGTACGTATATGCTCTGTGCCTTAAGATAAGTAAACACAAACACTAAAGCAATCTCTATTGCATCCTTCTGATCATCAAGGCACAAAGCACCTGCTCAGAGAGGGCAGGATGTGGGGTGGGTGGTCTTGGGGACCTGAGACCAATGACAGGAGGTTGGAGAAGCCATAGAAGTCCGCCAAGGGAGTTGTATCTTACCGGTCCTATTACCTGCAGGCACTGGGTCCTCAGGGTCTGGGTAGGAGATGGCTAGTGAGAACCAGGGCTTTAAATGAACTTGCTATGCTGTCTTTGGTTTTTTGTGTGTTTTTTTTTTTTAAGATTTATTTATTATTATGAATAAGTACACTGTAGCTGTCTTCAGACAGCACCAGAAGAGGGCGTCAGGCCTCATTACGGGTGGTTGTGAGCCACCATGTGGTTGCTGGGATTTGAACTCATGACCTCTTACCCACTGAGCCAGAGAACCAGGGTTTTAGAGGAGGACTCAGCCCAGTCTCCTCATCTCCTCTTGGCTCTATTAGCCACTGGCGCCACACTGTGCAAGTGTCTGAGCCATCTCTACACTGCACCATGTACCCATCCCTATTGTGTCCAATTCGGCCCTTTCCTGCCCTTTCCCATCTTCCCACCCCCGCCCCTCCTTCATTTCAAGCCCCTTGGCCCATTCTGTCTTCATAGTTTCTTTCATCTGTCCAAGTCATCGTGATGTGACCTCCAGACTGATCTCCTAATACATCATTTGGGCCATACCCTTCCTCTGGTCAGAAACATCAGGAGGTCAAGAGAAAAGCCACATAGGCTGCACTGGCAGAGTCACATAGCTGCGGTAATCCATCCCTTGGGGAGCTCACATGCTCCCATACACTCCAGAGGCCAGACATGGAGCTATGAGATTTGGTCTTGCTTTGGCCCTTTCTTGCTATTCTCTTATTCTTCCATTTGGAATGAGGGATGGTTGATCTGAGCCAACAAATGTTGGAAACATGTAACTCAAGGTTTTTGTTGTCTTGTGGGGCTTTTGTTTGCTTGCTTGTCTGTTGTTTTGGGTTTTGTTTTTGTTTTTTGTTTGTTTGTTTGTTTTGTTTTGTTTGTTTTTGGGGGGGTTGTTGTTGTTGTTTTTGAGACAAGATTGAATGTAACCAAGACTGGCCTCCAAATAATTATGTAGTCAAGGATGACCTTGAACTCCTGATTCTCCTACCACCTCCTCCAAAGCGCTAGAATTGTGGGCATGCACCACCACACCTGGTTTATGCAGTGCTAAGGCTCAAAGCCAGGGCTTTGTATATGCTAGACAAGTACTCTATCAATTGTACTACACCCCCAGTCCTGTAACTTAGGATTGGTTTTTGTTGTTGTTTGTTTGTTTGTTTGTTTTACAGGCCTTAGAGTTTGCTTGGTGTCTTAGAGTTTGTTTGGTGTCTTATTGCTGTGACAAAACACCATGACCAAAAGCAAGGGAACACAGGGATTATTTCGTTTTACAGCCTGTAGGCCACCCTCCAGGGAAGTCAGGGTAGGGACTCAAGGCAGGAACCTAGAGGCAGGAGCCGATCCAGAGGCTATGGATAAATGATTCTTCTTGACTTGTTCCTTGGGGCTTGCTCAGCTTGCTCCCCTCAAGGCTTGGGTTCTCTGTGTAACCTTGACTGTCCTGGAATCTGATCTGTTGACCAAGCTGACCTCAACTCAAGAGATTCACCTGTCCCTGCTCCCATCCCTGCCTCCCAAGTGCTGGAATTAAGGGTTTATACCACCACACCAGGCTGTTGCTTTCTTATACCAACCAGGACCACCTGATCAAGGATGGCACTGCCCACAATGCCTCCCATATCAATCACTAAATAAGAAAATGCCCCCACAGGCTTGCCCACAAAGGCATTTTTCCCCTCAGTAGGGGTTCTCTCTTCTTAGGTAACTCTAATTTGTGTCAAGTTGACAAAACGAAACAAAAACAACCAGGACACCTGGTATCTTAGAGGAGATGCTGGGCTTTTGAGTCACACTCAGATTAAGATCATGGAGGGGGTTGGCTATGAGTCTTCTGGGGCCAAAAAAGAGATGTTATGGTTTGAATAAGGAGTCTCCCCAGTGGGCTCAGGGCTGTCCAGAGTAACTGACAACAGGTGGGATATGGAGAAGCGGTAGGCTCCTGCAGACTCTGTCCCAGTCAATCCATTAGTCCCTTGATGGAGCCACAACATAAATGGCACTATTGAAAGGTGATAAAGTCAGAGGTGGGGCCTGTTTGGAGATGGAGAAAGGAGGCTGCCAGGAGTGTGTGCTTCAGGGTCTAGCTCTTGCCCTGGCTCCTGTCTGCATTCCCTTTCCTCTGCTTCCTGGCTGCTGCCATGATGTGAGTTACTCGACTTCCCCTTTCTTTCCCACCATGGCAGACTGACACCCCCAAACTGTGAGCCAATATAAATCTTTCCTTTCCTCCAGATAAATGAGTACCCTTCCTAGGGTTCTCCACTCCCAGAACAAACCCCGAACTTGGTATGCTGACTCTGAAGACCCTCCCAACCCTGCCTTGCACTTCCTGACCTGCATTCTGTCCCAGCCCAAGCCACACTTCCTATTCCCATGCCCACCTAACTGCTGGTATTTCCTCACCGCTTTGCCTCGACTCAGTTCAGCCATGGCCTCTGTTGCTCAGCCATCAGGCACCTAATGTGCTATTTTTTTCATCTCGGTGCACAGGCAGTACACTTAGAATCCCTGCCGTAAACTGGCAAAGACTTCTCCCTACGTGTAAACCCTTACATGGCATGGCACCACTGTCGAACACCTTTTCTCTGTGTATCTTGTACACCTTAAATACTCTATGTGTCCGTCCATGCAGTCTCCCGTGTGCAGGCTCTGTCTGCATGATTGGCATGTGTGCAGCCATGCATGTGCTTAGGCGTGTGTGTGTGTGTGTGTGTGTGTGTGTGTGTACTCCAGGAGACCAGATGTCAATTTCAAGAATCTTCCTCCTTATTGCTCGCCACTGTGTTCTTTGAGACAGGATCTCTCATGGCACCTGAAATTTACTGTTTCAGAGACTGGCTGGACAGCAAGAGCCTGGGATTTGCTTGTCTCTACGTCCCCAAACCAGTGCTGGGGTGACAGGTATGTGCCACCCCACTTGGCTTTTGTTTCTGATCTTAGAATCCTAACTCCAGTCCTTCAGCTTGCATGGCAAGCCCTTAACTGATGGATCCATCCCCCTATCTCCACATGACAATTTCTAGGTCCTATCCTAGAGCCCTAAACAGTTTTCCAGTTAGGAGAAGAAAATTACCTGTTTTTTTATACATGTATTTTAGGGCGTACAGGCACACATGTGGAGGTCAGAGAATAATTACAAGAGTCTGTTTTTCCCTTCACCACATGGCTCCCAGGAGATTGAACTCAGATGGTCGGATTTGACCAGGGTCTTTACCTGTTAAAGCATAGCTCTACCCTGTGCTTTTTTTTAATACTTAACTTTTCCCCCCAAGACAGGGCTTCTCTGTGTAACAGACCTGGCTGTCCTAGAACTCACTATGTAAATCAGACTGGCCTTGAATTCACAAATATCTGCTTGCCTCTGCTTCCCCAGTGCTGAGGTTAAAGGTTAGAGCCACTACCCTCTGGTTGGTTGGTTTGCTTGCTTGCTTTTTAAAGACATCCCCCCCGCCCAAGTTCTTGAAGTTACTATGTAGCCAATTCCTGTCTGTCTCTACCTCTTTAAGAGCTGGGATTGGAGGAATGCACCACTAGGTCAGGCTAAGAATATTCTTCCCTGACTTCTACCAAGCCTCAAGACTCAGTTAAGACAACATTCTCTAAAGCCGAGACAAGCAAGTGTTCTGTGCCCTCCGACCTCCACCACTCAACTCAGATTAAAAATTCAAGAGCTTCACCAGAAACCCCTGCCAGGGGGTCACCCCAACAAAGAAATTTTGCAAAGTCGCCAGCTTCTAACCCAATAAGGTTGAGGGTAACGTCAGCTCATGACATGAATCCCTACCGCTGGGGCTATGACAGTCCCAAGTCCTAATGGAGTAGAAGCATGTCCCTGCCCCACGAGGACACACACATCCCTGCACACAGACAGAGACAACTTAATAAGCCCCGGGGGTGGGGGGGAGTTGAAGCTTCTCTCCCCAGTAGCCCGTGGAATTGAATTTCTGCTCTAAGTGCATACGTGGATATGCGTTTTCCATTACTTGTTTAGGCAGACTATAAAACATTACTGTTAGAAGAGCTACCGATTTATGAACAGGTTGCAGGCTGCAGGTTCGTTTGTAAGCTATTTGAATGTGTTTTTTTCCTGGAAGCAAGAGTATTTAGGTTTCCCAACAGGCGCCCACTTAACCCATGAAATGCTGTGCTCTAATGCAAAGAAACAATCTTCATTTGAGTTTGCAAACTCTGCACAGATGCCTTCAGTGGCCAAGGTGCGGTGCAAAGGCAGAAGAGGGGATAGGCGTGGGATAATGGAGAAAGACAGGCACTGTGCTGCATGTAGCCCTTCCATAGGGTCAGCCAACCCTCCACTGTCTAGTAGATAGCTTCCACAAGACAACAGGCCAAATGCACCAATCAGGAAAAGCCAAAATCCAAATTTGTATGTGAAAATTGCAAAAAAAATTTCAAAACACTGCCGATGAACAAGACAGTGAGGGTACTGGTTGGGAGAGAAAGTATTTTTATTTCGGTAAGTCAACTCCAGAGAAGTGTTTCCTCACTTCTAGGGAGGTGGGTGGCTCATCCTGGGCACTCATCCCAGGACAAGGCTCTTCTTTGCACAGAGAAGCTTCATGTATCTGTGGCACTAAAAACCCAAAGCTGACAAAGGGTACCTGGCTCTGGAAGCTATCCCCTTCTGGCTCCAGGACTGACTTTGAGGATAGAAGCTCTGTGTGTGAAGGCCAAAGGTTAAAGTTCAGTGTCTTCCTCAGTCTCTTTATTTTTTTTAATCATTTTTAGATTTATTTATGTTTATGATTATGAATATTTTGCCTGCATGTATGTATGTGCACCATGCACATGCCTGGTCAGAGGAGGGCATCAGACTCCCTGGAACTGGAGGTACAAATGATTGTGGGCCACCGGGTGGAGGCTAGGAACCAAACCTAGGTCCTTTGCTAAAGCAGCAAGTTCTCTTAACTGCTGAGCCCTCTATGGCCCACTACATCACACATGCACCATATTCTTTGAGACTTGGTCTCTCACCAAACCTGGAACTCACTAATTTTGCTGGAATGAGTGGCCTGCAGTCCACAGGGATCTTGCCTCCACCTTCCCAGAGCTGAGATTTCAGGCCACTTGGAGATCAGAACCCACAGCTTCATGGTTGTGTGGTAGACACTTTACCAACTGAGCTCCATCTGAAGTCCCCTCCATTAACTTTGTGATCTGTCACAGGTAGGTGCTTATGGGATTTGCGGAAGTTAGGACGTCCCCATGTTTTGCTTTTGTTGTAGTCTTAGCTTAATTCTTGCTTTGCTATTGTTGTTCCACGGTTTCTGATTTGTTGTTGGTAGTGATTTTTTTTTTAAATAGGGTCTACTATGCTGTCAAAGCTGATGCTGGTCTTGCCATGCAGCCCAGGATGTCCTAGACTTAAAATCTTCCTTTGTTTACCTCCTAAAGGCTGGAACCACAGGCATGTGCCACCATGCTCAGCTCTGTTTTATCTGATTAAAAATTTGATTTGATATGGGTTCACTAGAGCAAATTTAAAATTCCCCCAAAAGTAATCATTGCTATTGACTTATTTTTCTATTTTTCACACTTTTTTTTTCATTATTCAGGCACAGCAGATTAAATGATACCTCATGTGTATGTGTCCCTGTCCTTATCTCTGGGGTCTGTGGACATGTCCTAATTTAAACAAGGATCTTGGCAGACACAATTAAGTTAAGGCTGTTGAGATGAGGAGATTATGCTGGGTTTTCCTGGCAGGTTCAAATTGCAAGGGGAATGTCTTTACACACACACACACACACACACACACACACACACACACACACACAAACCTATGAGCTGGGGAGATGGCTCAGCAGATAAAGAATGCTTGCTACCGCTGGGCAGTGGTGGCACACGTCTTTAATTCCAGCACTTGAGAGGCAGAGGCAGGCAGATTTCTGAATTCGAGGCCAGCCTGGTCTACAGAGTGAGTTCCAGGACAGCCAGGGCTACACAGAGAAACCCTGTCTCGGAAAAAAAAAAAAAAAAAAAAAAAAAGGACGCTTGCTACATAAGCATGAGGACCTGAGTTCAAATCCCAAGCACCCATGTAAAAACTATGTGGACAAATGCCTGTAAACCTAGCACTAGACAGTAAAATAGGCACATTGTAGGGGCTTTCTGGCCAGCCGACCTAGCCAAGGCATGGTGAACACCCAGTTCAGTGAGAGACCCCATCTCTGAGGAATACAGTGAAGTATGATAGAGGAAGCCACTCCACATCCTGCTCTGATCTCTGTGCACAAGCGTATCTGCATACACACACACACACACACACACACACACACACACACACACACACGGAAACACACGGGCAGAAGACACACAGAAGAGAAGGATGCACCCTGACTGAGACTAGGATAGTCTCAGTGGAAGAGTCCTGGCAGCCCCAGCAGCTAGAAGAGGCAAGGGACCCTCTCTACTGGCCCTTTGGATAGCAGCACACTTGAGCTAACTGTTGCTCCTGTTGCCCAGGTCTTGAGCTGCTCGCTGGTCCTCTCGGGTTCGTACTACTCACAACCCATCAGTGGGAACTGAGATAGTTGTGGGTTGGCCTGAGCCAATCACTCGTATAGATTGCTTACAGGTGGCTGAGGGCCTCTGGAGCAGCCCATGGATCTTAGAACTCCCTCATCCACTGATGGCTTGCCTGCATCCTTTGAGCACTCGTCTGTCATCCAGGGCCAGTGAGTCACTGATTACCTCATGCCCTTTCCTGACTATTTAGATCCTAGGCCGGAGCTACCATCCTGGTGATCCAGCATAGCACTAAGCTAAGTATTGGCCAAGCTGACCCTCCATGAGGCCACCCAAGGCTCAGCTGGAATTGCTGCCTGGCTTCCCGACACTTGGACTCTTAGCCTAATTAAATGGAGTGACCATGGGCCAAACTTGCAATAGTTCAATTGAGGCGATTATTTTTTGGCTTGATGCTCAAAATCTTCTCCCCCACCTCTGTCATTCATGGGTGGGCAGTGGGTACACACATGTATTCAAGTATATGTATGTGTACGTTTTGAGGTGAGAGGACAATCTCGATTGTTATATCTTGAGGCAAAGCCTCTCATTTAGCCAACTAGGCTAGAATGGCTGGCCAGCGAGCCCCAGAAATATGGCTCTTTCTTCACCTTCCCACCACTGAGATCATAAGCAAGGGAACCTGTTGCTAACCTGAGGACCTAAGTTTGATCCCCTAGTCCTAGGAAGCAAATCCAAACAACACACAAACATGTGTGACAGTCAGCTTTTCATCATTGTGACAAATCCCCAAGAGAAATGACTCAGATAGCAAAGAGTGATTTGGGCTCACGGTTTCAGCCCATGGTTGGCTGACCCTGGGTCTCTAGCCTGAGGTGAAGCAGTATGCTATGGCATGAGGCAGGCAAATCGGGGCCTACTTTCCTGAGGTTGTGATCAAATGCACTGAAAGAAGCAACCTAAGGGAGAAAGGTTTTATCTGAGCTTCTGACTCAAAGGTGGTGTTCTTCGTGGCAGGGAAGCTGTGGTGTCAGAGCGTGAGGTGGCTGGTCAGAGTGCAGCTGCAGTCAGGGGTACTCACTCACGTTCTTTTTATCCAGCCCAGGCCCCCAGCCCACAGAACGGTGCTGCTCAGAGGTAAGGTAGGTCAATTCACCCCAGGGAACCTAATCTACAAGGTCCTTCATAGGCATACCAACAAGTAACTGGCACAGACTAATCCGTGCCCTCAACGCATGGCTCCTTTTTAACTTTTTAAAAAGTAATTTTTGTGTTTGTGATTTTGCCACCAGCGTGGATGCCCAAAGCGGACAGAAAGTACTGGGTCTCCTGGAACTGAACTCCAGTCCTCTGGTAGAGCAGTACATGCTCCTAACCTCTGAGCCATCTCTTCAGGCCCAAGTTGTTCTTTTTTTAAGTAAACTGTGTCTGGAGGACACATCTCAACAAGATCTGCCTTCTCCTTCTCCCTGATACAGTGCATTCTGAGTGTGCTCTGTCATTCGTTTCACGGATTTTTGTTTGTTTTGTTTTGTTTTGTTTTCGAGACAGGGTTTCTCTGTGTAGCCCTGGCTGTCCTGGAACTGACCCTGTAGACCAGGCTGGCCTCGAACTCAGAAATCCACCTCTGCCTCCCAAGTGCTGGGATTAAAGGTCTGCGCCATCACTGCCTGTCGACCTCATGGATTTTAAATGCATTGGGGAAACACTATTGCAATGGTAAGCTGGAGTTGGCCCTCTTTCCTTCGCTGCAATTGAAGCCATCGTGTATGTGTGGATAGACATGTCTATGGATGGACATGCACATACAGATATATTTAAAGTTGTTACTTCTCCACCATGTCTGGCTTTCCACTTTCTGCCCTCAAAGCTGAATGTGACTGGTGATGCACTGACAGAGGTCAATGGTGCCCTAGCACTGCAAGAAGGAGTATCCCACCTGCTTCATTCATTTCCCCCTGAAATCCAGAGGGAGTCCCATCTGCCAGCTCTCCTGGTGAGTGTGACAGATGGACTAGGGGGACACATGGTTTGGTCGAGGAATCTTTCCCATGTTGCTGAATCCACAAAAATCTCAGGGAATTTTGTTACTGTAGCACATCCCAGACACCACAGTGGACTATAATACATAATACATATCTCACATGCACTGTTCCTGCTCTTCTTTTTAAAATGTGTTTATTTTATATGCATGACTGTTTTGACCAGCATACGCATGCAGTGCCTGTGAGGCCAGAAGAGGGTGATAGACCCTGTGGCGCTGAAGTTAAGATGGTTGTGAGCACGCAGGGAACTGAACCTAGGTTCTCTGCAAGAGCAGCAATGTACCCCTGAGCCATCTCCCCAGCCCTTCCTGTCCTCTTAAAATAAAAGAAATTACCGTTTGCTAAAGCAATTCCACTTATACATGTATTTCCAATAGAAAACAGCACGGTGATGCACCCCCATAAACTCAGTACTCTGGAGTCAGGGGCAGGAAGATCACCACAAGTTCTAGGCAAGCTTGGGCTACATAGCAGGTTCTAGGCCAGCCAGGATGATAAACAAACAAACAAACAAACAAAAAAACAAAAACAACAACAACAACAACAAAACTCTCAAAAACAAAATATTCTAAAATCAAATAGAATTCAAAAATATGTCCACATATTATAATCACAAAAATGCTTATAATAGTATTATGTCTAATAATGGAAATGTGGATTTTTCCAAACATCCATCAGCGGCAAGTGAATCAAACATGGTTTATCAATAAAATTAAATGCTATTCAACAACATTTAAAAACAAAATTGATACTATACGCTATGACATGGGTAGACCTTACAAACATTATGCTAGGAACCGGGTGCGTGACTTGGCGGCAGAGCACCTGCCTAGAATGCACAAGCCTGTGGGTTTCACAGCCAGTGCTGAAGAAGAGGAACGTCTACACGAACTGGAGAGAGGGCAGTCACATAGAAGCACATACTTCCACAATATGCCAGTCATAAATACACAAAGTGAAATTATGGGTGCTTGGGTAAAAGGAGGAGGGCATGATAGCTCAAAGAATGGGGATGGAGAGATGGCTCAGCAGTTGTGAGTACTTGCTGCTTTACCAGAGGACCCAGGTTCAGTTGCCAGCACCCACACCAGGCCTCTCATGACAAGCCTGACAGGGGATCTGACATCCACATCTGCCTTCCACAAGCACTACACATATGTAGTAGGCACACACATACCCACATAAATAAAAATGATTTTTTGAAAGAATGGGATTTACTTTTTAGATGACTAAAACGTGTTACAATTGCCTGTGGTTAAACGTATTTATGAAGAATTGAGCATATTTGTTCATACAATAACCCATGAATTATATATATAACTTATGAGTATGTTTATAACTGCATAGGTAATATAAAAGGTACATAATTATAATAAATGAATATAGTTTTTTGTATTTATACTTAGTTGAATACATTTGTAATTATATGTATTTTTCTTTCATTCCATTTGGGGACTAAACCCAGGGCCTAGCACATACTAAGCAAGTGCTCTACCACTGAGCTACACCGGCTCTGAACTGCACCTCTGAAGGGAGCACTATGTGGTCCATAAAGCTGCTAATAAATTAAATAACTATGGAAAGGAAGTTTAAGTATTGTGAGTGGTTTATCATGGCCTTCTTGGTGTTGATCAGCTATATCCTATTTAGTTGGTTTTTCCTTCTTCCTTTCCAACCAGATGATGAATGTAACGGGCCATGAACAAAAAATTCCGCGTTACCAGGATCATAAATCTCATGCCAGCATTAGCCAATAAGTAGGTTATGTGTGTTACCCATAAGTCTACATCCACTAATGAAGAGGCTGGCTTCAGGTTACTGTCTCCACTTTTATATGTACTGAAATAACAGCATTTCCAGGGCTCAAAGACTACCCCTTCCCTCTGACTTCCAGATCAGGGACTGGCAGGTGCTGGGAGCTTCAGAGAAGGGGAAGTGTCAGGTGATCACTGTACTGCCTCAAGCTAATTAAAGAACATTGTTTGGAGGGCTGGAGGGCACCAACATGCCTTCCAGTCACAAAAGATAAGGCCTTGAAAGCTAAATGGTAAACAGGACAAGATTCTCACAGTTTCTGAGACCTAAGCCGGTTCTCTCATGGGCAAAAGGGTATGCTTCTAATGATATCTCTTGAAGTGTGCGCGTGCGTGCGTGTGTGTGCGTGTGTGTGTGTGTGTGTGTGTGTGTGTGTGTGTGTGTGCAAGCAGAAATCCCCTGCTTCCCACTCCCCCCCACAAACACTACAGAGCTGAGCTCTTCACAGTCGGCCCATCAAAGCTCTGCATGGCAAGGATGCTGCACAGGGCCCAGCTGCCCACTATGTGAGGCTTGCTCACAGAAGCCACCAGATGAAGGAGGCCTCTGAGAAGGCTGACATCTTAAATTCAGAATTCAGATCTTCAAGAAAGGCCAGGAGTCCTCTCACCCGACCCACACATTCTAAGAATGGGTCCTAATCTAGAGGGCACAGCTCACCTCCTCTTTCTGAGAAGCTGTTGGGTAGGAGATGAAGTACGGCCTTGCTACCCTCCCCAGCTGGGGGAGGGGGCAGCTCTGTGCAAGGCTCTAAAGTGAAGTCTGGACTCAGGAGGACTCAGCTCTGAAGCCATGCAACCTTTGTTCACTAAGCCATCTCACTAGCCCAAAATTCTTTTTTTTTTAATCATCTTGGTAGCTGGGCATGGTGGTGCATGCCTTTAGTCCTAGCACTCAGGAGACAGAGGCGGGTGCATCTCTGTAAGTTCCAGGACAGCCAATGCTGTCCCACAGAGAAACCCGGACTCAACAAATGAACAAACAACAAACAAAAACATTGGTAGACAGATTTCTAAGACACTCCAAGATTTCTGGACCTTTGGTGTAGACACACTTTATTTCAGTTACTTGTTCAAATCAGAGTCTTGGTGGTGGTGTGAAGGGCCTTTTAAACCAAATTTAGATTCCAAGTGTGTGATGGCATATGCCTTTAATCTCAGTGCTCAGGAGGCTGGGGTGCATGGATTGCTGGGAGTTCACGGCCACCCCAAAATAGGTAGAGAGACTTTGTCTCAAAAAACAAGCAAGCAAGCAAACAAACAGTTAAGAATAACTGCCATTTTCCGTTTCTGTCTGTATTCTCTTGCTTTTTAACCAGATATAAAAGTATCCTTTCACGTGCCTTTTACTTTACTTACTAAGCAATGAAAGTAAGTAGATGTTCCTTATTTAATTTATCCCAAACCTGGAGGTTCAGGATCCCAGTCAAGTATTCCTTGTTTTCTTTTCCATTTCTCCATAAACTTAGTTGTATTTCTATTGATTTCAGAACTCTGAGTCTCCTGACACAGATGTGAAATGGGATTTGTCGACCCCAACTCAGAGAGATGCAGTAACAAAGCAGAGCAAACAGGAAAAGTGTGTGATGAATTTACCCAGTGAAATATTTATCAAGACCTGCTGAAACATTTCTACGAGATGGGCAAAAACTTAATCTCATCAAAGGAAATCAATCAAAAAAATTAAACCACAAGAGCAATGTTTCTATTTTTGAATTGTAATTGGCGAGCCAGGTGACTGAATTTTCTTCTACTCTGCCTCAAGAATCAGGATTTTCTTTTCTTTTTTTGTGCTAATCAATGAAGCTTAGCTTCTAATTAATGTGGAAGTATCCAGACCTTTGAGCTCCTTGAATAAAGGTTTTGTTAAAACACTAACCTGTTTGCTTGTTTCTTTTTTGTCTCCAGTAATTGGATACATTTTAAGTGTGGTGTGTGAAAGGCCAAGGTTTTCACTATCAGATATTCCCATGGAAGGGACCAAGTAAGGCACTTAGTTTGAAAAAAAAAAAAAAAAAAGGGGAAAAAAAAATCGATGAAACAGCACCTCCTAGTGGTAGAACACCAGAGTTACCAGTAAGTACAGTGAAAATCTGGCTGAGACCCTTATGAGTGTAAAATCATTTTCTCTTAAATTAGAGTGAGTTAACAGAACATCTCAGAATAATCATTGCAAAGTGTGTGATTGGAGTTCCTTGAATATTCTGAATGTCAAATCAAAGGTTAATATTAGGTTAATATTAACCTTCAACATATACGAAATGAAATCTTCCCTAATATAAGTAACAAAGTGACCTTAGTAACCACTGCGCCTCACTGCCATGGAGTGTAAGTGAAAGCAGTTGACACTAGGTAATGGGGTAATTGTAAACACTTGCATAACCTTTAGAACCATTGATTTACTGGCATCAGGACCCAGAATTTCCTGTGCAGTTGGCCACATACAACTGAAATCGCTAAGCTCCAGAGGTTAAGTAAATGGTAAGGTCAATAACCAAGTGTCATGGTTTCCAGTTCTGTAGCCCACTGGGCTCCTGCAGCCAGCCATACAGAATGTACCCTGAATCCTATAAGTCTTTGTGTTTACTAAGGAGAAGGCTGGACAGCTGGGTCATTGCTATAAGAATTCTGCAGGCATTCTGCTTAGGTTCAAAGTCGACTTTGCCACTCATTTGGTGTGTGGCCTGGGCAGTTGATTCAGTCCTTCCTACCTCAGCTCTTTTCCTGGAAAATATAGTAGTCAAGGCGGTGCTTTTAGAACTAAATTTGAGAATACAAGTACAAACTGGGCATGAGGGTGCACACCTAGAAGCCAAAGCAAGGGGATTGAGATGGAGGCCCTGGGCTGCATAGAGAGCCTTTCTCCACTCCACACCCAAACTGCTGTGCCAGGAAGGGTTCACAGCAAAATGTGCCAAGAAGAGTTCATGAACCCCTAAAAAACCACCAAGGAGCCGTCTCCGATGTAATAGCATTAGGGTTTATTACAAACTTGGGCTTGGGCTCTCCTAACCCAACCCTAACACAGCAGGACAGGAAGGGAAGGTGGAGCAGCCCTGAACCCTCAGTAGGACAAGTTTTTATAGGAAAATAGGAGCAAGTGAGGGGGTGAAAGAGGGGGTGTCCAGTCTAGCAAGCATCTAATAGAATGACTATAAGCCAACAGGTAGGTGCTCTGAAGCAAGACCGTATTTGATCACAAACAGTCTGAAAGTACATCTGAAACACTCCAACTAATCTTTGATTAACTGTTGCTAGGAAGTAGCTAGGGAGTCCTCTGGCCAAGCACAAGCCGTGGGGTCCTTCCTGGTACATGGGTCCAGCTTGCATTCTGCTGCAGGTCAAGTTCTCAGGCTTTTTTTTTTTTTTTCTTTAAGACGGAGGCCGGCACTCTCAAAACAAAAGAAAGAAAAGGAAAAGACACGAAGGGGAAATATGTTAGTTAATCTCAGCTGTCAACTTGGTGAGCTCTAGAATCACATGGGGAAGTGGGCCTGTGGGACTGTCTGTGAGGGATTATTTTGATTAGACCAACTGAGGTAAAATTACTCACTCACTGGGCAGCACCATTACCTGGGAGGGATCCTGGGCTGCATAGAAAGGAGAATGTATCGAGAGTGCAGCAACCATCCCTGCGTCCTGACAGCGGACACATGTGGCCAGCTGCCTCACTCTCCTGCCTTCCCTACCTTGAATAGGCATTTGCTTATCTGTTTTAAACACAGCCTTGCAACTCTTAGACAAGTATCTTAATGTACTCTACTAAGCCACATCTCCAGCCACCTCAGTCTCTTTCGTAACTGGACATAGACATTGGTGATGACAGCTGACCTTGAACTCTTGAGCTTGCTTTTCCTTCCCCTGCCTGACAAATGTTAGGATTCTCACATGCTCAGACCCCCAAAGGGTTGATTTCTCCTGTACAAGAGTCCTCTGGTAGAGGAGAGACCAAGCTCTGCTTCTACCGTCCTTCAGGAACCAAAGTAGATAGGGGCTCTGCCATCTTTAATGTTGGGTTGCCAATGCCCCGGGCTTTGGCATCCAGCTGGTGCCACGCTAAGAGGAAGCATGTAGGTGGGGAGTTGGTTTGCCGAGTATTGTGAGCCATTCCAAGAAACAGTGCGTTATACTCTGACATCCTGCCAAACGGAACCCAGACACATGGCCACCACCCATCTATCCGTAAGGGAGGCAAGACAACATGGGTCATCTGAGTGCCTAGAGAAAATGTGGACATAAATTTGGCAAAGAGAGTTAGGTGCATCCTATCTACCATAAGGGATCACATATGGAAGCAAGAGAAGTAAGGATTGCAGATGTGTAGAGATTCAAGCTTAGTTTACTAGCTTATGGAAGGGCTTCTGCCAAAAGAGGTAGAATGCCCAAGCAAAGGATAGACAGTGAGCTGGGCTAAAGTGTCCCAAATAATAAGGGTGAAGCTGGTGGTGGAGTGGATTGACTCATTTAGGGCTAAGGGGGTTGGCCAGAGCCTCCTGGTAAGTTGCTTGTATATTCAAAAGGTTCTTGGTGTGTGCCTTCAGAGCTTGAAGAACAGCACACCTTATCCTCTGGCTGTGTGGTCATGTGACTAGTTCTGGCCAACAGCAAGATTTCTTCCAAGCAGTTTATTTGTTGGTGTGAGGACTCTCTCCCCTTTTTCTATTGAGCAACAATGTTCCAGAGAGATTCCCCCTCCACTAGCCTGGATCCTGCAAAAAGACAGACAAGTGATGTTCGGTACCCATGCAGTGTCTTGTCCTGAGACGCTGAGAATTTTTTTAATTCATTTATTGATTTGGGGGGAGTCAGGTTTCAAGATAGGGTTTCTCCCTGTAGCTCTGGTTGTCCTGGAACTGGAACCCATTCTGCAGACCAGGCTGGCCTCAAACTCAGAGATCCTCTTGCCTCTGCTTCCTGAATGCTGGGATTAAAGGTGTGTGCCACCACCACCCAGCTACCTTATTACACTCTATGTTCAGTACAGTATCTATGTGTTGTACAGCAGGTACCCTTACCTGCTGGGATATCTCACCTGTGAAGAAATTGATTTCTTTGTCAAGACAGAGTTCTTCTGTGTAGCCCTGGCTGACCTGGAACTCACTCTGTAAACCAGGTTAACTTTGAATTCAAGATCTGGCTGCCTCAGCCTCCCAAGTGCTGGGATTAAAGGCAGGTGCAAAAAAAAAAAAAAAAAAAAGGCATGTGCCATGTGCCACCTGGCCAAAACTCATATTTTATAAGTTTCATATTTCTGTAACATAAACTAGTTTGTTCTGTCTGATAGGCACTTTTTTGGTCCAGAGGTCTCAGACAGGCGACAAGGCAAACTACCCAAACAGCCAAGCAAAAGGCCCTGGCCTATTCTGATAGATCATCATTTCTAAGAACTAAGGAACCATGTTCCTCAACATAATGTATAAAGCCAGGCCTGGGTGCATGAGAATACCAGCACTTGAGAGACAGGGAGAGGAGGAGTAAGTAGAGAGCTCAAGGCTAGCTTTGGCTATGTATCATGATCCTGTCTCCAAAAACAGAGAGAGAAAGGAGAGTGTGCGAGGAGGAGAGAGGCTAAGGGTATGGCTCAGTGCTTACATGGAATGCACAAAGCCCAGTCCCATCCCTAGACACCTGTAATCCCAAGACCTAGCTACAGGCAGAAGGAGCAGAAGTTTAACTACATGGCAAATCAGAGGCCAACCTGGGTACCTGAGACCATCTCAGAAGTAATTAATTTGTACATTATTGCCCCAATACAAACCAAGGAGATGGGCACTGGATTACTGTAATTAACTTTTTCTCTGAGATAGCATCTCATGCATCCAGGCTGGTCTCCAACTTACTGTATAGCCAAGAATGGCCTTGAACTTCTGATCATATCATAGGCCTGTGTACTACCACAGCTTGGGGAGGGGGTGCTGGGGGGGTGCTAAGCTTAGAACTTTGTGTATGCTAGGCAAGCACTCTACCAACTAAGCTATAGCCTTATTTTAAATACAGATAAAAATCAGCTCTCAATAAAACTCTAGCTATGCTCTGTTCCTTAAAGGGTTATTCATTTGCAGACAATTTCAAGCTACAAAGTGCTGAAGAGAGATATTAAAGACAGATTAGTGCCTAATCAAAGTTATTCCTCCAACCCCATAGCATCAGTGGCTTTTAAAAGATAGGACCCGGGGAGGGACTGGTGGACAGTTATCTAAAGCATTTTTTATGTCGAGAACAATTTTGACTACTCACTGTTCTCTGATCTCTCTGGAACTGGCTCCTGTATTAGACAGGAAGGGTCTCTTTCATTGTGGATAGCTTTAGGGCTCCTCCTTGCACTGTTGCCTGTGTGCCAGCTCTACCTTATATTCCTGTTTGTGCAAGTCTCCCTTGATTTGACAGAGATATGAGGAGGAGGAGACCCTGAAGCTTTATGCATTCCCACACGGTGAAATGAGAGACTGGTTCTGGTTTATTTCAGCTGCAGTGGAAGAGCCAGGTGTTTCCAGCCAACTGGGCCAGCCCCATTAACCAAAGGTTGCCAAGCAGTAATTGCCTTAGGTGCAGGCCAGTGAATTCACCAGTGAATACGCGATGCTTTATTCACCAGTGAAGACGTGATGCTTAACCTGCTTTGAAGTTGAGCAGCTTCTAGCTTAAACATTGGTTCTGAAATTTAATAACTAGGTATCCTTGGGCACTTAAGCTCCCTTAATGCAGCCTCACAGCCTGTAAAATGATACAAATAAACGCCCACTCTTTTGATTTAAGAAAGCTAAATGAGTCTCTCGTGTGTGAAGTTGCAAACGTAGCTCCAGTGGGCTCAGTGCTTGGAGAATCCAGGGTGTGTGGTCTCCCAAGATACTGCCCTTTTTTGTCAAACGCAACAAGCACAGTACTTAGTGATCATGTCAATAGCGATTTAAGAATTCCTTTGCCAGAGGCTGCCAGCGCTATAAAAGTTGTACAGTGTTTACCCCAGAAGGACTGGTTTTCATTTTATCTGTAGTGTTTGAATGTTGACATGTATTAAAATTTAAAATAAGCATATTTTGAAGAGGAAAACAGGTTTGGCCAGCAGGGTTTACCAGCTTTTTTGCTGAGCCTTTCAATTCTCTCAGATAACAGCAAAAACAAAGACAAGAAAACTCTACAGTTATTACCTCTGTTAATATGGCAGCCCTTCCCACACGGGTCTAGGGGTAGAAACAAAGTAAAAATAACCTTTTCACAGATTTGAGACTTTGAGAATAGCTGCCACATCCTACCGTCACACCCGCTGAATCTTTTTGGTTCTTGTTTTTCGAGACAGGGTTTCTTTGTGTAGCCCTGGCTGCCCTGGAAACTCATTCTGTAAACCAGCTTGGCCTCGAACTCAGAAATCCACCAGCCTCTGCTTCCCAAGTGCTAGGATTAAAGGCGTGCGCCACCACCGCCCAGTTACACCCGCTGATTCTTTGGGTGAACAGTTTATCTACACTTTTCCCGCCCAGGGGCAACTAAGGCAGAGAAAGGAATAAAAGACGCAGGTAGGGCTGGGCCGGGAGGTTCCTCGGCCCTGGTGAGGTCGTTCCCGGTAGCGGGAGCGCAAATGCTGCTGCTTGCCGAACCAGGCCCGAGGGGCGGGCCTCAGGCCTCGGCCTCGCCTCCGCCTGCCGCCCGCCGCTTCCCGGCCACTGTGCCGGGCGACGCCGCCGGCATGCTGCAGAAGCGGGAGAAGGTGCTGCTGCTGAGGACCTTCCAGGGCCGGACGCTGCGGATCGTGCGCGAACACTACCTGCGGCCCAGCGTGCCTTGCAACAGCCCGCTATGCCCGCAGCCCGCCGCCTGCCGCAACGGTCAGAGCCGGGGTGGACCGGGAAGGCCGGGGCTGGAGAAGCGAGGGAGGCCGGGACTGGAGAAGGAAGCCGGGGCAGGAAAAGCGAGGGAGGCCGAGGCCGGAGAGGGAAGCCGGGGCTCGAAGAGCGAAGGAGGCCGGAGCCGGGGGAGCGAGAGAGGCCGGAACCGGAGAGAGAAGCCGGGGCTCGAAAAGCGAGGGAGGCCGGGGCTCGAAGAGCGAAAGAGGCCGGAGCCAGGGGAGCGAGGGAGGCCGGAACCGGAGAGGGAAGCCGTAGCTCGAAGAGCGAAGGAGGCCGGAGCCTGATGTAGTGAGGGCTGCTGGGCGCGAGCGAAGGGAGCTGAGGCCCAAAGAGCAAAGGGAACCCCGGCCTGGCGTCGCGATGGCGGCGGGGCACTAGTGAAGGAAGCCGGACCCAAGGAGAGAGGAGAGCTGGGGAGGCTGCGGAGCGAGGGAGGCTTTGGGCTGGCGTCAAGGGCGGAGCCAGACCCTCGCGGACTGGAGGCAGCCGCAGCGAGCAAAGCAGTCTGGGCTTGGCGGAACTGGGGCAGCCGGGAGACGCCCTGGAGCATCCTCGATGCGTCCGGTCGTCCCTCCGGGACCAACCTACTGCAATGGCCTGATAGTCAGATGGGAGAGCCTGCAGACTCTGGATGCTTCGGTTTTTCCAGGGCACCTAAGGGTGTAGGCACCTCCTTCTTTCTGCCCAACAGTAGCTACTGGCACCTTGCTCCTGAGCGTATTATGCTACTCCTTCCAGTATGCAGACCCTCCAGCACAACAGTCTCTTCATTTTAGGATTGGAGACTTAGGCTGGGGGATGCTGGGAGCCAGACATTCCCCCCTTTTCAGGCAGCAGGTTGCTGTTTGTTACCCCTAGTGGGAGATGAGCATGAGGAGGTCTTTTCAGACTACATGATTGAGGTCACAGCTCGACCAAGGAGGTGTCATTTGAGTGGAAGCCCTACCACTGCCCATGGATTGCACAGCACATCCTTTCTAGTACGTTCTCTTCAGTCCTAGAACGGTGTAGCCATGTTCAGAAGCTTCAGGTAGAATAGCCTTGGGATTTTTAGGTACATACAAGTGGTTAACACACACATATGTGCACTCGTGCCCTTACATATATGTGCATATATGTGTACACGTGTGTTTATGTAGATAGAGATATAGTGGATATGTAAGTATCCAATACAGTGTTCATACATGTCCGTGATGGCTTAGTACAAATTTAGCTTCTTCCAGGGATGTACTTGTTTTTAAAATATCAGTCATCCTCTCGAAGAAGTACTGGCAACAGCATAAACCATGTTGGGCTTGTATTTAATCACAGCTGAGAGGAGGGGGAAGCAATGAATCTGAACTTTGAGCCTCTACCAAAGTAGATTTGTCTTGTCTTTTAAAAACTTCAAGGTGAAATTAAGATGAGAAGTTATTTTGCACACCGGGAGCGCTATGACATTGAAATAGTCATAAACCAGGTTTGAAAATGTTACCTAATCGCTTCCACTCTGAATTATGTTTCAGATGGGAAGCTCTTGTCTGCTGAAGTGACTCATTATGTGATCCCAGACTGGAAAGTTGTCCAGGATTACCTTGAGGTCCTGGAATTCCCTGAGTTGAAGGGAGTTATTTTCATGCAAACGGCTTGTCAAGCAGTGCAGCACCAGAGAGGCCGGAGGTATCTGTTTTGCATTATTTATTTATTTATTTTTAGTACAGGTTCCGCAGCCCCCTTTAGAAAAGGCCCCTTGTTAGAGGGAAAGAGGAGGAATTCATTATTTTGTCAGAAAGGATTTTTGAAACTAATTTGGTATTCTCTTTGCTGGTGAGGAATGCAGTAACATTTTATATGTGCGCTTCAACACCTGGCCAAAAGATCTAACTGTAGATCAATAAACTGCAGCGTCCCCAGGATGTACACGGTTAAGATTCTATGGTGAATTGGCTTCTGGTTTACATTTTTATAGGTAGCACTATTTTTTCTTCTTTTTATTTTTGCTAATAATGTATATAATTTAATCTTATTCATAGATAGATTGTTTCAGGAGCATTTCCTTCCTTTGGAAAAGAATACTTTTAAATCTTATCTTCCTCTATTATAGATGCAAACTGTATATACAGTGATTTATTCAACGAAATTAAAAATAGGTCATTCTGATTTTTAGATTAGTCCTGTAACTATCAGCCATAGTAATTGCATTTGCTGAACAAAGCAATTCTAATTGGACCAGTTTAAAATACTTGCCTTGTACCTAAATGAGAGAGTAATTGCCCCTTTCTGTGCAAATGCCTTAAAATACAGCTTTGCTTCATTTAGTATTTGGAAACTTTTATGAGAATAGCATGTTAGAATTATATACCCAAACCCTCGACACCCCAAAGTATTTAACATGTAGAGACTGGATTTATTCTGCTTTTAAGATGTTTTGGTTTCTTCAGACTTTGGTAGTAAAAGATAAAGTTTTCTTTATTTGTGTACAAAAATGATAAATTGTCCTTATGCTCAGTTCAGAAAAATATACATTAGCTAGAATGTGCGTAGTTTTTTTTTTCAAATTGAATATTTTAAAGTGAGCTTGAGGTTGATTTTATTCAGACACAGACATATAGATGTTTACACACAGCCAGGTTTAAACACTGCTGCAGGTGTCGTATTTCAATTTCTTTTACTAAAATCAATTTGTTGTTACCATTCAGCTTGCTCAAGCACCACCAGCCTCTTCCACCTCTGGTTTCTAAAATGTTTTTAATATTAGGATTGTTTTGAAAACCAATTCCTGGGACAACCGAAAGCCAAGAGCTGGAATTTAAATGTCCTTTCTCCTGAATTGTTTCAGTGCTTAAGTTGATGAAGAGCTCCTGAGATTGGGTTTCCACTGTGCTTCACTGTGTCCTAGGATTCTATAGGAGAAAGTGAAGAATTGGCAAGTAGGCCCCGCTCTCCTGATTTTTCATTAGAGGAGCACTTTGTCAGCTTGCACTGTCGGTGGCTTTAAGGTAAACCAAGTGCCAGGACATAGGCTTACTCAGATGCAGCAATATCTGCCCTGTTTCTAGCAGAAAGCATTCTCCTGATACCCAAGAGCCAGGCATGGTGGCGGATCCCTAGAATCCCAACAACTGTAGAGTAGAAGGTTCAGGAGTTCTATGTTAGTCTCGGTTACACAGAAAGCTTGAAGCCAGTACAGACTATATAAGACTCTGTCTTCACAAATAAACACGAAGATTTGTATTGGTATTTAGCCATAAATTTAGTCTTTATGTTTAAGTACTTAGTAAGCTTTAAAACCAAATTAAACCCCTAAATTTAATGAACAACACAGTATTGTAAAATCGTAAATATATTACCACAGTCTCTTGGTTTATAAAAGGAATTGCTTCAAGGACCCCAAGACTACCAAAATCTGCAGCTGTTCAGGTTCCAGATATAAAATGGTAGAGAGATAGCTGGAGAGCTGGTCCAGCAGTTAAGACCATTAGTCAGAAGACCCAGGTCTGATCCCCTCAACCACAGGGTGGTTCGCAACCATCTAAAACTCCAGTTCCAGGAGATCCAGTGCCCTCCCTCTTCTGACAGGTGTAGGCACCAAGCATTTTCATGCTATTCATACATACATTCAGGCAAAGTAGTCACATATAAAATAAATAAGTCAAATTTAAACTTAAAAAAAAATCAATTAAAAAAAATTTGTATTGGATTGTCAAGGTGGCTCAGCATGTAAAGGAGCTTGCCACCGGTCCTGATGGCCTAAGTTCAAGCCTCAGTGTCCACACGGTGGAAGGAGAGAGCCGACCCCCTCAAATTGTTCTCTGACCTCCACCGTACCTGTGACATGCCCATCCTCCTCCAAAAAGATAAGTATAATATAATAATCTTCACTCACCATCTTGTAGGCTCTAAATCATCTCTAGGTTACTAAAACACCTCACCCAGCCCAAGTGCTCTGTAAGCTGTTGTCATACTGCATTGTGTGAGAAACAGACAGGCAAAAGCATCCATTCTTTGTACAGTCAGATCTGTTATTTCTAGATGGTTCCCATCTAAATGAAGTGCCCTCAAGTATGGAACATGAACACACATGGAACTGGCTCCCAGGCAATGTGATAGATGGTGTTATTTTAATGAAATGAAATGATCAGAGTTGCATTTAACAACAGAGATGTAACCTGTATTCCTGTTGTGTGGTTTTATATTTTGATCTCAGGAATACCAATGCAGAGAATGCCTATTCTCATAAATAAACTGTAGAGAACAACTGAATAATGAAAGTCTTTGATTGTTGAGGATAAGCACATACCTGTCACCAGCAGTCCTCAAGTTCTTATTTAATGGAAAGGCACTCAATGACTCTATGAAGTTCTCCAAACCGTCGTGCATTTAGGTGTGCATACGCTCATCCAGATGTTTATTCAGAGAGTACTAGGACTGAGAACACAGGAGTAGATCCTGTCCTGAGAGAGGACAGACAAGCTCAGGGAATCCTACCAACAGATGTAGAGCCACACCTGTAGCAGACGTTCTGAAGTACCAGGACATGGCTATAGCAGAGCCCCAGCCAACCAGTGAATAAGGAAGGGCCTTTCTGAGTGAGCTGCCTATACTGAGCACTTAAGGAGGAAGAGACCAGGCCAGGGAAAAGGCTTTCTAGGAAAGGAGGCTTCTGGCCAAGCAACCACGAAGAGGAAATGTGGTCCACGCTAAGAACTGAAGGACACTTGGCCAGAGGGAAGGCTTCATGGGCTTTGGGGAGATCAAGAAAGGATTTTGTGCAGGATAGCATGATATCAGGTTCTCGTTTTAAAAGAGTCCTGGAGGAAGGGCGGCTGGAGGCTGTCACTGTGGTACAGTTGGGGTGTTGCATTAGCCTCTTTTGTATTACTGTAACAGAACACCTGAGAAAGGTTACTTTTCTCCTTTGTATAAAGCCACCAGCATTCAATCCTGGGACTCTACTTGATGTTGTTTGAATCCTAACCACTTCCCAGAATCACTACCTTTATGCATAGGAGTTTGATTGACTTCTACACTGACTATCTCACAAAGGGATGAAATTTCAGTGCAGTAGAGAACACATTCAAACCATCTCCAAACTATAGTGAGGATGCTGGCAGCTTAGATGTAGATGGAAGTGGGTGTTCCCAAGACCTATTCAGTTGGTAGGAATCAATAACATTTCCTAAATATGTAACCATGGGAACTGGAAGTATATCTATAACCCTGGGAACTGGAAGTACATCCATGTTGAAACTGAAAACACTACAGATATTCCTAGTGGATTCTGTTTGTTTTAAATGTTTAGTGTGTGTGTGTGTGTGTGTGTGTGTGTGTGTACTCCAGTGTGTGTGTGTACTCCAGTGTGTGTGTGTGTG
>JADRCD010219988.1:45720-65161 GCA_019843815.1 Montemys delectorum
GTGTGTGTACTCCAGTGTGTGTGTGTACTCCAGTGTGTGTGTGTGTGACATGTGTGCCATGAGCATATGTGAGTGACAGCACTCAGGCTATCAGGTCTGCACAGTAGGTCATTTTATCTCCTGAGCTCTCTCACTGGTCCAACAGCTTAATTTGTGTAACAACAACCCAAGTGGCCTTCAACTGGTAATATTTAAGAAAACATGGTATATCCATAAAATAAAATATTATTCAGCTATAAAAAGGACTGAACATGTTAGCATGTAGATCAACCTTGAAGTCATTATGCTAATTGAAGGAAGCCAGATATATATATATATATATAAAAGAAATTTATATGTTGAGGCCAGCAAGATGGCTCAGGCACTTGCCACTAAGCTTGACAACCTGGGTTTAATCCCTGAAACCACATAGTAGAAGGAGAGAACTAATTCCTACAAGATTTCTTCAGACTTCCACATTTGCTCTATGCCACACACAGGCTCATACACACATTAATTAAATCAACTAGCCTAAAAAATTTGATCATATACTTTTATTTATATAAGATGTCCTGAATAAATAAGAATAGAGATAGAGGGGCTGGAGAAGTAGTCAGTGGTTAAGAGCACTGACTGCTCTTCCAAAGGTCCTGAGTTCAATTCTCAGCAACTGCATGGTGGCTCACAACCATCTATACTGGGATCTGACCCTCTCTTCTGGTGTGTCTGAACACAGTATACTCACATAAGACAAATCTTAAAAATATATATATATATTTTCTATATATATATGTAGAAAATTGATCAGAGGCTGGGGGTCAGTGGAGGTGGACTGACTGATTAATGGACACATGGGGGTGGGGCTGACTGCTTGATGGTAAATGGGGGTGAGGCTGACTACTTGATGGCCACATGGGGGTGGGGCTGACTGCTTGATGGACACATTGGGGTGGGGCTTAATGGATCCGAGTTTCTTTTTAGGAGAATGAAGTGATGTGGAGTTAGCGAGATGAGTGCTTCATAGCTATGAGTAAACTAAGATCTATCAGATTGCACATTTTCAAAGGGTGAATGAATTTTTGTATGTAAACTATACGTGGATAAAGCTATTTATAAATGTTTATTTATCTACTTATTGAGACAGGGTCTCACTATGGCTCTGGCTGACCTGGAACTCACCATGTAGACCTAAAACTTCACTAGCCTAAAACTCACAGAGACCCTTCTGCCTCCAAAGTGCTAGTATTAAAAGTGTGTGCCACCATACCTGGCTCTTTTTAATTATTATTTATAGGACTTAGTAATAATTTTAGATGTGTAATGGGGAGGAGGTGGAGTCAAGGGTAGCACTCAGGTTTTGTCTCAGGTAACCAGATAGAAGCAGGACACTTAATGTGAAGACGGAGGACTCTGCACAGATCCTGGGATGTCTGAGGTCTCTAGGCCTGTAAAAGAGCAGCACTGATTTTAGTCAGCACTGCAGATAGAGTGCTGCTATATTAGCCAGTTTTTGATTACTGTGGCAAATTTACCTGAGGTCACTAACTCACAAAGAAGAAAGGTTTATTTTCACACATAATTTGATAGGTTCCAGTCTATGAACTGGAGTTTTAGATGGTTGTGAACCACCCTGTGGTCCTCTGCAAGAGTGACAAATGGTCTTAACCGCTGGACAAGCTCTCCAGTTCTCCCACTGCCATTTTATATCTGGAACCTGAACAGCTGCAGATTTTGGTAGTCTTGGGGCCCTAGAAGCAATTCCTTTTATAAACCAAGGGACTATGGTAATGCATTTATGATTTTATAATATTGGCGGCCTGAGGTCAGTCTCTGGGACACAGATGATAAGAGGAGAAATCTAACTCCAGTAAGTTGTCCTCTGACCTCCATGCATGAGCATGCACCTGAGCATGAAGTAAATAAATGTAATTTTTTTATGATTCAAATTACAGCACGATTGTTGAGATACTCCAAAAGGTAATCCATAAATTCCATGAAAGTATTGGCTACTAGGACTAGACACATAAACGTAATGAAATTGTAGACACTTGAAAGTAGGTCTAGGAGGCCCCACAGGCCCTGCAAAGCCCAGCAAAGGCAGGCGCTGCTGAGGTCACTTCCCCAGTTCTTCCTTTTGCTAGCCCCTCGAGGGTATCACCAGCAGAGGCAGGCATTGCATCTGGGGGCAAGGCCCTATCAAATAAAAATAGTAAAACCGCCATCAAGCCTGGCCTGGCGCCAGGACCTTGCAGTCCGAGCCCTTGGGAGGCTGAGATGGAAGGCCCACTTGAAGCCAGGAATCCACAGCTACCCTGCACAAGCTGAGGGACCTCTTCCTCCCCTGCCCCATCCCCAAAATTCAGTCTAAAGAAGTTTGTTTAACAATATTCAGGAAATGGTTTCAAACATTTAGTTGATAAAGGTTTGGAAAAAGTCAAAACCTGTCTGTGGAAATTTTTTTTTTCAGTTTGTTTTCAGTAAGACTGAAATTTTTGTTTTAAGAGAATCTCATGTAGCCCAGGTTGGCTCAAACTCCTTGTAGCCAAAGATGCCCTTGAATGTCTAGTCTTCCTACCTCTCATGATCAAAGCTGTGTTCCAGTGAGTCTGGCCTAAGACTAGAATGCTTAAGATTGAAGATCTTGACGGCCACTACTCTCTCCAGGCGCTGTGAAGCTTCTCTCCTGGCTTTGCCCAGGCTGCCGGCTGCCTGATTCCATCAGAAACACTGCAGAGCCCAACTAACAGAAATTATGACTGTATTGTGTGTGTGCACTACTAAATTATAACCACAAGCCTACACATCTCCAAGAAGCTCTGACTGTCACACTCAGAGTAATTCACTGCTGAGTCCCTGTCTTCCCATTGGCGTGCTCCTGCCATTTGTCCATTTCCTCTATCTAGCTGGCAAGTGGAAGCACACAGAGCCCTCATAGAGAGGACAGAGAGAACCAAGTCCACAGGCTATCCTCCGCCCTCCACATGTGCTTTATGGCATGCGCATGTCCCCACACACATTATGCACACATAATAATATTAAGTCCAATTTAAAGTGAAGGGAATGCAAGATATGATGGCATGGCCTTAAATCCCAGCACTTGGAAGGCAGAGGCAGATTCAGCTCTGTGAGTTCAAGGCCAACCTAATTTATATAGGGAGAGCCTGTTTCAAAAAATAATAAAGAAAGTGAAGGTGATATTGTGTATGGCTGGCAGAGGTAACAGGACTTTGAGGTGGCAGTTTATTCAGGCCCCAAAACCTGGCCTTATGTCATTGCTGGCATAGGTGCTGAGCCTACATTCCTCATGGCCCTGCTATGAGCTGAGGACAGAGTGGAGCAATGTGTCACTGCCTTGAATGCTCTGTCCCCACTCATGTCATTTAGCCTGCTCCTCTGCCTTCCTTCGATTTGTGCCTCAGGTCTCGGGCCTGCTCCAAAAAGTCACAGCAGCCCTCCCCTCTCCTTTCACAAATTTATTCCATGAAGTGAGTGATTCTGTGGGAGTTTGCTTGTTTGTTTGTTTGCTTGTTTGTTTGCAAATTAGCATAGCTCTTTTTGATTTTTTATGAAATATATGTACATATAAAGGTCAACATTTTTGGAGGGTAGGGCTTTAACCCAGTTGTAGAGTGCCTGACAAGCATACATGAAGCCTTAGATTTGGTCCCCAACACCACACAAACCAGGTAGGGGGAGGCAGGACGATCACTACATTGTGTTTGACATGATCCTGGGCTATATGAGACTGTCATTTGGTTGGTTGGTTGGTTGGTTGGTTGATTGGTTTGGGGTTTGGTTTTTTTGTTTGTTTGTTTGGTTGGTTGGTTGGTTTCTCTGTATAACCTCATTGTCCCAGAACTCACTCTGTAGATCAGGCTGGCCTTGAACTCATAATGATCTTCCTGCCTGACTCCCAAATGCTGTGGGCTTTTTGTTTTTGTTTGTTTTGTTTGCTTTTGTTTATTTATTTGTTTGAGACAGAGTCTCTCTACATAAACCTGGAACTCACTGTGTAGACCAGGCTGACCTCTAACTCACAGACAGACATCTGTCTGCTTTTGCCTCCTAAGTGCTGGGATTAAAGGCATGTGCAATCATGCCTGGGTGAGAACTTGCCTTAAAGAAAAGAAAATTTGGCCAGGCAGTGGTGGCGCATGCCTATAATCCCAGCACTTGGGAGGCAGAAGCAGGTGGATTTCTGAGTTCGAGGCCAACCTGGACTCCAGAATGAGTTCCAGGACAGCCAGGGCTATACAGAGAAACCCTGTCTCAAAAAAACAAAAAACAAAAAGCAAAAAAAACAAAAACAAAAAAAGGAAATTTGATTATTTCCTTAATTCTTAAGTGTCTAGCTCAGAGGCAGTGTGTCTGTTGGTACCACTGTGTGCTCTCCACCACCCCAGGCTCAGAATTCTTCATCCCTCCACTAACGGTTTGCACTACTTAAATACCACTTCTCTCTCCTTGACCCCAGCCCCTAGTAACAAGTCTGTTTTCTGCCTCCGTGTGTCTACTCTAGATGCCTTACATAGCTGAACCACAGTGTTTGTCCTCTTGTGACTGGCTTACTTCACTCACCCTAGTTCATGTTTGGGACAGCATGTATCAGAATCCCTATTTCTAAGGCCAAGTAGTATTGACATTGGATCATTTGTTCCCTGTCATTCAGTTGTGTCCCCCTTTTAGCACCCGCAAACGGTGCCACTGTGAACACAGGTGCCCAGATATCTGTTTGGAGCCCCTTTTTGTCTGTCGGCTTTTATGTTTTTATCTACTTGTATGCTTATTCACTCAGCACACAAGTAGAGAAAAGTTGTGTCTCAAGGCTCATTTGCACATGTGCCCAGATATGGGCTTGCTGAATCACGTGGCAGTTCTGGTTTGATTTTTATCTGATCAGAATAGCTGTTTTGCTTGCTGTAGTCAGACCGCTGCCGGTGTGGCCCTGGCCTGCCTGATGGTGTCTCCTGGGGTGTCTCCTGGGGTGTTCTGTTCAGTGCAGGAATGCTCTCCCTGTCCAGCCGAAGGCCTGGCCTAGGAGGGTGGTGCACACTTGCTGAAGGAAGGATGTTAGCCACAAATAACCAGAGTGAGTACAAGGTCTTGGGTTGGAGCCCAGCACTGCAAGGCCAACAGCCCAGCCTATTCCCTTTACAATAACTGCCTACATGTCCTCCGTGATCTCTTGACTGCAGGCTCTAGGAGCGTTCTTCCTGAGAAGCTGACCATGGCAGACTTGCTGTTTGGGCAGGGTTCGGGCTCACACTGCTCCAAGGCTCTTGACTGGGAAAACTTAGACTTTCTGCTAACTGTCTGACAGATGGGTCTATCCCTACTTTATTAAATCATGAAGACTGCATAAATATAATTCACAGATAAACTCTTAAACTTATTTACTTTATATGACCTTTTCTAGGCCTGCCAGCTAACGGGAAATGTGTTAATACCTAAAAAAATCAGGTCCCAACAAAGTGGGAACCAAATAAAGGTGCCAAGCTCTATTTGCCTGTGTACTACAGCTGTAATAAATAGGGCAGCTATTAATGTAGCTATGTAGTAAAATGGCAGGCATCTCGGAGGGAAAGGAGGAGGAGGAGTCCAATTAATTTGCAAACTAATTAATGAGCCTTCCCCAAGTGCTGACAACTAACAGGCAAAACTGAGAGCCACTGACAGCAAGCACACCAAAGCAAATACAAATCAATGCTTTCAGGTGTGCGTGTGTGCGTGCGTGTTCATCTGTATGTGAGCACGTGTACCAGAGCACTCATGCATGCCACAGTATGTATGGAGGTCAGAGAACAGCTTTGCCTCTCACTTTGTGTCAGACAGTATTTCTTGTTCACCGTAGCACACCCAGGCTGGCTTCTGGAGCTTTTCCCACCTCCATCCCCCAGTCTCCCAGCCCGAGCCCTGCATGACAAATGCTCTCACCTGGCCTTACTTGGGTTCTGGGAAGTTTGAACTGAGGTCCTCATGCTTGGGTGGCAAGCCCTTTTACCTGCTCAGCCATCTTCCCAGCCCTTATTTTGTCTTTGACTTTGACAGGCTTTCACTGTCTCCCAAACCACCCTAAACTCATGGTCCTTCTGCCTCAGTCTCCCTAGTGCTAGGACATTTCTTGGGTTTTAAACAATTTATCTCTCACTCTGAAATGCCTCATCTGTTTTGATCCTTGGCAGGAGATGAGCACCTGCTGAGTTAGATTCATTCTGTCCCCTGTGTTGCAGACAATATAACAAACTGAGAAACCTCCTGAAGGATGCTCGACATGACTGCGTTCTCTTTGCTAATGAGTTCCAGCAGCATTGTTACCTCCCTCGGGAAAAGGGGGAAGCCATGGAGAAGTGGCAGACCAGGTGCGCCCCGACTCACTCCCCTCACTCTTCACAGAGTCCTCTTGAATTGCTTCATCTGTGGCTCTTTGGAGTTGCTGTGTACTATGCAGAGTATGGCAGCTGCTATTCTAGGACTGTGGTCAACACTGAAGACAGTGTTTTAGGTGTGGCATCTGAATACACAGTTGTTAAATTTGGGGTTGCAGAGATGAAGGTCCCCAGCCTGAGACTCCTGGACCAGAGCAAGGGCTGATAGATCCTACCAGTGGTGTAGAACTTAACCTTGATGTCTTCCCATGACTTGTTCAATTTGATGTCCTCAGCCAGGCTCATCTCACTAAATGGAAACTGTTCTAGAAAATGCAATGACTGAGTTTAGGCCTGCCCAAAAGTACAGGGTGAAGCAAGCACTTGAGTGTGGGGTAGGTACTGGCTCCCCAGAGCAAGAGCAGAAGTGATGGCAGTAAGATGAGGAGCAGTGGAGGACGTGAGGCTAAAGTGGGCAAGGAGGCTCAGCCAGGCCTGCTGAGCCTGGGCTTGGGCTCGGAGAGGCACTTAGCTAAGTGCCCCAAGTTGTGAATTCCAAGGGTCTTTAGGGTGGAGTGCAAGTGCCACAGCCCTTTAGAGAGGGAGACAGACTGCAGAATGGACCTTACAAATGTGTGCTTCACTGAGAATGCAGTACAGTCCTGAACCCACTTCTCCAGACCCAGACTAAAGATCTTGGGGGATATTCCAGGCTTATCATGTAGTTTCCTTTCAGGTCTTGTTGGATTAACAGCTAAAGGTGGCTTTTGTCTCAGCTAGATACCTGTTCTTCCTCTTCCATAGTCACTTCCCACGTGCTCTGTAGCTCAGCCTCCAGTTAGAAAGTGTTACAAAGTGGCAGAGTGGGGAACTGAAAATGTTGCTCTGGGAGCTGGACTTCTAGGAAGAAGAGAAGGGAGGTACTTTCTGATTACTTTTTGTCTTACAGGGGTCCAGCCCCCTGCTTATCTAGAGTAGATACCCAGGCAGTCTTTGTTGTGTAAAGAAAGAACAAAAGAAAGAAAGAATGATTAGCTATATGGACATAGAATGACTGTGTGAGCCAAGTGTGACAATCTGAACAGTGCTGTGCCTGGGATGCTCACCATCCTTTGCTGTCCCAGGAGCATATACAACTCAGCTGTTTGGTACTACCACCACTGTGAGGACAGGATGCCCATCGTTATGGTGACAGAAGATGAAGAGGCCATTCAGCAGTATGGAAGTGAAACAGAAGGCGTATTTGTAATTTCTTTCAAGGTATTTCCAGTAGCACACATGTGCACACACACACAGGCTCATATAGATGGGGACACACACATACACACACACACACCCCTTCAGTCTAGATCCTTGGGCAACACAAAAAAGAGAAAGTAGATTTCACACCTGTAATCCCAATACTAGAGGTGCTGAGGCAGGAGGCTTACTGAAAGTTTGTAGCCAGCCTGGGCTACAGAGTGAGAATCTGTCTCATAAAAGAAGAAAGGGAGCCAGGCAGTGATGGCACATGCTTTTAATCCCAGCACTTGGGAGGCAGAGGCAGGCAGATTTCTGAGTTCGAGGCCAGCCTGGTCTACAGAGTGAGTTCCAGGACAGCCAGGGCTACACAGAGAAACTATATCTCAAAAAAAAAAAAAAAAAAAAAAAAGAAGGAGAAGGAGAAGGAGAAAGAGAAAGAGGAGCTGGGTATGTTAGCACACAACTTTAATCCCAGGCAGAGGCAGGCAGAAATCTATGAGTTCAGGGCCAGCATAGTCTACCAAAGTGAGTTCCAGGACAGCCAGGACTACACAGAGAAACCTTGTCTGGAAGCAAACAAAATAAATAAATAAATAAATAAAGGGAGGGAAGAACAGAAGGAGGACTTTCAGATGGTCCGTATTGGGAGCAAGTGAGATGCCCAGTGGTTTGGGGCACTTGCACTTGCTGCTCTCACAAAGAACCTAGATTCTGTTCCCAACACCCACCTGGACCTCTTCTGACTTCCTCAGGTTCCGGGCATGCATGTGGTGCACATACAGAAAGACACGCAAACCACTCATACACATAAAGGAAATAAATAAATCTAAAAAAAAAGAAAAGAAAAGAAAAAGCAGATGGTCTATAGCATTTTTGGTGACCAAGTGGCCTTGACTGTAGCAAATTCAGGCTGGCTTCTGAAACGAAGGGGAACACAGAACTCAAGAGCAGCCAGCAAGCCTCTGCCCCCAGGAAACTGGGTTGTGTGTGCTGTGTGTTTGCATTGTGTGTCACGTGTTGACATGGTTGTGTGTGTGTGTTAGTATTGGGGTTGAGCCTAGGGCCTCACCATGCTAAGCATGTACTACCACTGCCTATTCCTAGCAGCCCTAAGTCGTGTGTGTTTCCACAGGGGATGCTGGATGCTGGTGGCGGGTTGACACTAAAATTGCCAATGGTCTCATGTTTCTGCCTACACAGTAGTAGTTTTATTTGTTTCTTCCCCATTAGCAATAACCACCACGTTTCCATGGCAAGCATAAATATGTAACTTAGTTTAGTAAGTTTCCTTCAGTTCTTGAACAACTGAGTGAGCTAGGCCAGTACCTCATCTGACCACTAGGACGAATAAAGCATGGAGAAACTAAGTCACCTGCCCACAGGCACCTGCTACTAAGTAACAAAGCTGGAACTGGTCCCTACAATCAGGCTCTGCAGCTTTTAGCCACTTGAACAGCCTCCCAGATTTCTATCTGCTAATGATTTCCAGCACACACAAAGGCAAACTGTTTTAAATCTAATCTCCCTCCTTCTCTCTTTCTTTCTTTCTCTCCCTGCACACACACACACACACACACACACACACACACACACACATATGCTATTCTCATGGAAAATTGAGACTTAAGTGCCAGGATTACAGGTGTGCACCACCACTCAGTTTATGTGACCCTCGCTTTCAAACCCCAGGCTTCACACATTCTAGGCACTTCCCTAGCCCCTCAAGGCAGTCTTGAGTGTCAGCACCCCCTCACTCTCCCAAATGGGAGTAGAGTGTGAACAAGAGTAGGAGCACTCAACAGAGTTAAGATGTGGCATCGTGTCTGCGAAGGCTGTCAGGTCGCAGGCATGGCATTTTAGCAGTGGCAGTTGCTTCAGGCTGTCAAGGCAGCAGCTTCTTCCTATCTCTGAAGAACCTTTTGAGAGATCAAGCTGACTATTAATCACTCCATAGGTGGCCAGCCTCATTTGTCTGTCCAGTTGGCCAATCAAATCTACTGGCTGACCGCATTTTCTGATGCAAAAACCAAGACACAGCCCCCATTATCCCTGTCAGTTTATACAATGTCCACCTTGATTTTTGAATTGTAGATTCCATAAGGGTTCCTGTGTGCATGAATTGCTAAAGATTTGCCGATAGAATTTTCTTGACTGTGCTATAAAAATGTGTTCTGGAGTGCCAGAGAATTCCAGGGGCGCCAGATATTAATGACAGTGTCACTTGGTTTTTCTGTTGCAATACATCATGTCTTGTTCCCACAGAGGACAGTTGACTAAAATTACATTTTTCTACTTTTTTAAGAATTACTTTTCTTTGTAGTCCAGTAGTATAGGACAGTTTTATCTTGTAGAGCAGTTCTTGAGCAAACTGTGTGACCAAGGGCCCCGTAGAGGTGAATGGCAGCACAAAGAGAGAGACTAGAGGCTCAGATGAGCAGATACAGAGTTTTCTTTGTGGACTTGAAGTTAGGTGCAAAGAACCAAGATGATAAGTTCTTCATGAAGAGGTTGTTTCCTAACAAAAGCCTGGTGCTAAGTGACAGGAGCAGAGTCGCCATGCTCACAGTAGTGTGCACGGAACCTTTAGGGGACGAGACATTAACAGGAGAAATGCTAGCCTCCACAGAAGGGTGTTTTCTCTCTTTGATAATTTGAGAAAAGAGGTTGTATCTTGAATTGAGTTGAAATCATGTGTGAGAAAGTAAAATACATAATAGATTTTCCTGTATGTCTTTTGTAGACTATCATGTTCAGAAGTGAGATGCATGGAAAAACAGATTGCTCTGTGCATGTGTGTGTGTGCTCATCTGAATGCACAGATGCATGCACAGACACCAGAGGAGAACATTGAATGTCTTGTTTTATCTCTTCCTTATTTATCCCTTGACATAATTTACCCTGAAGCTAGGCTATTGGCCAACAAACCCCAGCAATCCTCCTGTCTCTTAAGTCCTCACTGCTCAGCACAGGCATTACAGGCATATCTGTAGCCAAGCTACACTTTTTATGTAAATGCTGGGGTTTGAACTCGGGTCTTCATGCCAATGTTTCTACTCCCTTGGTTTTGTGGTAGTTCTGGGCTGAAGAATCACCATCTGATCATGTCTGTCTGTGCCATTACTAAACACAGAGTTACCTGGACAACTTCTGGCCAGATTTGAAGGCTGCCCATGAGCTCTGTGACTCCATCCTTCAGTCTCGTCGGGAAAGGGAGAGTGAGAGTCAGGAAACCCATGGGAAAGAGTACCCGGAACACCTTCCCCTGGAAGTGCTGGAAGCAGGCATCAAATCTGGACGCTACGTCCAGGTAAGGGTGGCAGCGAAGGGTGGGCGTCAATAACAAGCAGCATATTATTTCTCTTCTCAGCTTACCTTCCACTCCAGGGCTCTAAGTCCAATGCCTGGCACAGGACAGGCTTGAGTAAGCAGAGCTGCCCAGCTTAAGGCTGTTTGGGAGACATTTCTCTATAATCCTTAACAGTCTAGTCCTAGGCTACCCAAGTGTCACACAAGTATACCGGTAGCCTTCCGTCATTGGGAAAGACATATAGTTTTGCATGAGGGTATGGAGGTGACAACAATGTAATCATATTTGTGAATTTATCTTTCCTCCTTTGCCACTTCCATGCCCTTCTGGAGGAAGGCCTCTTTGTGATTCCCCAGGACTCAGAACCCAGGGCTGCTGGGGTTAAGGGAAGGACTCTGATACAGTAAGTCCTCAGCTGTGACTGCTTTACCCACATCGTTTCCTGCAGTCCTGTGTATCCACCACAGCCAAGATTCAGAACTACTCTGCTGAGGATTTTGCATTTCTAGCAGGCAACTGGGAAGTCTCTCCTGGGGCGGAGGCTTGAATGTACCATGCTGAATGAAATCCAAGCCTTGGTGACAAGCATGCCCAGCCCTGTTGGTGTAGCTACAGAGTAGTTCAAGCTAGCAGTGTATTCTCAAGAAAAGAAGCCATCGTGGTTAAGACAGGGACCACAGTCTGCTAAGAGTATGATCATTTCATAACTTTTTAAAAACTGTGTCAGGAAAGGACTTTGTTTACACTGATTTTTGCTTATGATTTTAGGGAATTCTGAATGTCAACAAGCACAGAGCTCAGATTGAAGCTTTTGTTCGCCTACAAGGAGCCAGCAGTAAGGACTCAGGTTCGGCACCAACCACGTATTTCCATGTTGCCTTTTTAGTCCTGACATTATATGGTGAAGAAAGTATGAATTGTTGCACAGTCCTGTATATACTGGATGTGTGGGTTTTAGGGGGTTTTGACCCTACATTTATTTTATCTACAATTTGGGGCTGGGATATTAGTACTAGGAACTGAACCTCAGGCTTTGCTTATGCTATTTGTCATTTCTTTTCTTTCTTTTTTTTTTCAAGAGAGGATTTCTCTGTGTAGCCCTGGCTATCCTGGAACTCACTCTGTAGACCAGGTGTAGCCCTGGCTGTCCTGGAACTCACTCTGTAGACCAGGCTGACTGCGAACTCAGAAATCAACCTGCCTCTGCCTCCCAAGTGCTAGGATTAAAGGCATGCGCCACCACTGCCTGGCTTGTCTATCATTTCTGACTTTATTTTTTTAATTCTTTAAAATTAATTCCAGGCAGTGGTGGCGCACGCCTTTGATCCCAGCACTTGGGAGGCAGAGGCAGGCAGATTTCTGAGTTGGAGGCCAGCTTGGTCTACAGAGTGAGCTCCAGGACAGCCAGGGCTACACAGAGAAACCCTGTCTCGAAAAACTAAAAAAGAAAAAGAAAAAAAATTACGCTGGGAATGTTGGCACATGCTTTTAATTCTAGCATTTGGTAGGCAGAGGCAGGATCTCAGTAAGTTTAACGTCAGCCTAGTCTACAAAGAGAGTTCCAGGGCTACAGAGAGAGACTCTGTCTCAGATAAATAAGGAGATTCAGATCACTAAGTCAGATGTGGTACAGTGCACATCTGCAGCTAGAGGTGACACCTCACAGCCCTCACCGCACACATTGCAGGTCCTCTCTGTTTTCTCACCAGGTTGTCACCCTCCAGAGTTATAATCTTACTGTGCTATGGATTTTAAACTAGTCCTTGTACCCAGCTGCAGCTCTAATTTCTGGTTTGTTGCAGTGTGCTTAAACTGCTGTACAAGGAAAGGAAGCAGGTCCTCTAAGGCCCCACTGCTAACTGGTGCAGCTGAGCTTGCAGCCCAGGCTATGACGTGAGCATCCTCAACTGCCTCTGTGTGCTCTCCTGGGAGCACATCTCAGGCAGAATGGGGAAACTAAGACGAAATGTAAAAGGCAGAAACCTTGATGGAGAAAATGGGTTGAAGGAGACCAGGTAGTGGCTCCCACGGCTCGTGTTCATCCACCCCTCTGCTGGTTCTTCTGCATGTGTAGTTCATCCACATGCTGACCACTCCTTTGGCTATGCAGGGCCCCGGAAAGGTTAGGCATAATTCCAGGTAAGCTAAGTAACACACAGGAAGCAATGTTATAGGGAAGGATTTAAAACAAAATAACAGAAAGGTAGAGAGTGATCATTATATGTTATATACCCATGTGAGACTGTCAACAACTGTAGTACTTAAAAAAAAATAATGATGCGTGCCTTGTACAAGGACATTGTCCAGCCTTATGGCATGGGAGCAGTCTTAGTTCTCCCCCAATCTGGCACAACACAAGAAGTTTAAGCCAAGCACAATGGCACCTATAACTCCAGAGCTCAGTAAACTGAGGCAGTAGGGTCACAGGTCTGAGGCCAATGCAGTCTACACAGAAAGAGAAGAAAGAAGCTGTTCGACTTCCCCTTTAGAAGGAAGAAGTCTGTTTTGGTACAGGTGTGTGTGTGTGTGTGTGTGTGTGTGTGTGTGTGTGTGTGTGTGTGTAGTTAGTGCATGTTTATGTGCCCTGGCTTTTATGTGGGTGCTGGAGTTCAGGACTCAGGTTATCATGCTTACAAGGCAGGCTGAGCTGTCACCCCAACCTCTTCCACCTCATTTTTTGAGTCAGTCTCACCGAATGTGAAGCTTGCTCTTTTGGCTGGACGGACTGGCCAGTGAGCTCCCAAGATCCCCCTGCCTCCAGTCCACCAAGTTCGTGAGTTACAGACATGCGCCCGACACCTGACATTTGACCTGGTTTCTAAAGATCCAAACTCAGACCCTGCTCCTTGTATGGCAGGCCCTTCACCCCTTCACCCATTCCAGCCCCTGGAAGAAGGAAACTTCTCAGCAGAATGATTAGACTTGAGAGGCGGCCCATTTGAAATGCCCCCCCCACCCCGTGAGACTTTGCTCCTGCCATGGCAGCCATTGACACCTAGCTTCACTGTGCTACACACAGGCTTGGTCAGTGACATCCTCATCCATGGCTCAAAGGCTCGGAACCGCTCCATCCATGGAGATGTGGTGGTAGTGGAGCTGCTCCCCAAAAGCGAGTGGAAAGGAAGAACCGTCGCCCTGTGTGAGAATGACAGTGATGACAAGGCCTCGGGCGAGTCCCCAAGCGAGCCCATGCCCACAGGTGAGCCCACCCTGAAGTGCAATTCTGCTCTGACTTTGTATTTGTTTAATGAAAATTGTGTGTATTCATCATGTATAATGTGATGTTCTTATATAGGTATACATTGTTGAATGGCTAAATCCAGCTAATTAGCATATGTATTTAAAAGTAATCTTTTATGTATAGGCGTGTTTTGCCTGGGTGTGTTTGCCTGTGTGTGTTGTGTACATCTGGGGCCCACGGGGCTAGAGTAGGGTATTGAAAGCCCTGAAATTGGAGTTATAGATGTTTGAGCCATCGCGTGGGTGCTGGGCGCTCATGATTTGTAAGAATAAAAGCATTGCTGTTACTAAAATAAGACATGCTCTCCATATTATCAGCTTCCCCTGTCTGGGGTCTGCTTCACTGTTGCCATTTTTAAGGTTGGGGTTGAACCTAGGACCCTAGACGTGCTGAACACATTTGTGTTCCACCACTCGTCTGCCCTCAGTTCTACAGGTGTACTTGCTTTTTTTGCTTCTTTTGAGACAGGGTCTCGTGTAGCCTAGGCCGGCCTCAAACTCAGTATATTTAAGTTAATCCTCCTGTCTCAGCCTCCATAGCACTGGGATCATAAGTATTTAAAACCAGACCTGACCCCTCACAGGGTTGTTCTGACTTCTTCAGCACCAAAGGAACAAAAAGCCTCTCTGGACCTTGTGTGGTTCCCAGCTACTGCCCCCTTTCTCTGCTTCAGTTTACGTGACTTTCCCTCCACTTTCTCTCTATGTTCTGTACAACCTTGCTTGCTTGCCAGTCTGGCATTCCTCTTCTACCCCTCTAAGTCTGCTTGTATCCAGTTTTCCAGGGTCCTCCTGCCCAAATGCTGCTCAGTTCCTTATGCTCATTGTCATATCATGTGAACAGCTCATGGATGTGCTGCTCTGGACAGCGGGAAGCCCAGCTCCCTCCCCTCCTGCCTGCCTGGCTTCCCATCTCAGCCTCTGTCCTGGTTCTCTCCTACTGCGAGCTGGGTGTGCCGTGCTCTGCCCTGGGCCTCCTGGTGTGTATACTCTAGCCTATGTTCAGTCTTTGACCTTGTGTCTCCAACCGTTCCTTCACCTCTGGTTGCCTTTATGGGGTCTTCCCCTGGTGTCCAGTGGACAACTCTGCCTGAAGATGCTTCAGGAGATTCCTGACTTCTCATTGTAGAAATCAGCCCAGAACCAACATGCATGCAAGTGTTTACCGGGTACCGAAGAAGGTTAGAGTTTAAACATGCACCTGCAGCCAGATATGCTGGGCTAAAGAATGAAAAATGAGTTGTTTATAGACAGATAATTGTTATTGCTTTTTTTTTTTTTTTTTGCAGTTTTTGTGATTTTTATTTAAACACAAAACATGCACACAAGCCATCTATTCATTTTCTTCACTGCGTAGCCTGGCGTTGGGATTGGTGACTCTGATGGCCAGCTGCGCTGCTCTTTCTACGATGGCTTTTTGGTTCTTAGAGGACACATTGTGAGCAATCTCAGCACAGTAAGATTTGTTACACATCAGCAGCACTTCCAGCTCCTTGACATTGTGGACCAGGAACTTCTGGAAGCCACTAGGCAGCATGTGCTTGGTTTTCTTGTTACTCCCGTAACCAATGTTGGGCATCAGGATCTGGCCCTTGAATCTTCTCCGCACCCTGTTGTCAGTGCCCCTGGGTTTCCGCCAGTTTCGCTTAATTTTCACATATCAGTCTGACTGGTGCCTGATGAACTTCTTGGTCCTCTTTTTGACGATCTTGGGCTTCACCAGAGGTCGGAGGGCAGCCATGATGCTGCAAAACAGATGGCAGCCACCTCGTAGGCAGCCCCGAGGAAGAAGGAAGTTGTTATTGCTTTTTAATTCTTCAGTTTTTCTTCAATATTATTCAGAATTCTTCAATGCTTTAATGGCAATCATTTGTTCAAGTTATAAATTACTGTCAAACTTGAAAAACACAAGGCTCCTGACATCTGCCCTATGCCTACTACTGTCCCTGCACCGTTCTTCATCTCAGGAAACTGAAAATATGTTCTTAGAGTTGGACCACCCAGAGGACTGGAATTGTCCTAAACATTTTTTTTTACACATCCACAGAGACATATGGCCTGAGTTCCGCTACTTCCTAAGCTTACACCACACCTGTAGAGCCAGGTCTCACTCAGGTACCTGTAGCAGGGCCACCCCATCATCCCCTCAGTATCCCTTGGTAGTCCTTTAAACATGGATTGACTGGCAGGTGACTCAGTCAGTAACGTGCATGCAACAAGGACCTCAATTTGATAGTGAGAACTCACATTTGAAAAATAGGCAGAGCGACACATGCTTGTGATCACAGCACTGCGGAGGTGGAGACAGGAGGATCACTGGAACTTACTGGCTGGCCAACTTAGCCTAAGATGAGGCTTCAGGCCAATGAGAGACTTCATCTCAAAACTCAAAGTTACTGGCTCCCAAAGACTCTCCCTGAGATTGACTTCTAGCTTGAACACACACATACACATATAGACACACACTTGTATATACATGAAAATTTTGTGGGAAAAAAAGCACCTTTTAGCTCCTGTGGTTATCTTTTCCTGGCTTCAGTGCTATGTATTGGACTTAGGATGTGTATTCTTTGCTCTTCCCACTGGACCAAGAGAGTAGAACTGTGGAAAGAACACAGGCGACTGTGGAAGCTCACAGCAGATAGGCAAGGGTTAAAGACAAGTCAAAAAAGCCAGACATGATGTGCACACCCTTAATCCCAGTGCTGGGAGGCAGAGGCAGTCTGAGTCCCACCTATCTACATAGTGAGTTCCAGGACAGCCAGGGCTGCATAGAAAAACAAATAACAGGCGAGTGAAAGACCAGGCCTAGTGGCTGTGCTTGTACCTCAGTAGTAAGACAGAGGTCAACCTTACCTCAAAAAACCATTGAGCAGAGCTGGGTGTCATGGCACATGCCTTTAATTCTAGCATTTGAGAAGCAGTGGTAGGCACATACATCTCTGTGAAGTTTGAGGCTAGTCTGGTTTACATGATGAGTTCCAAGTCAGCCAGATTTATGTGGTGAGACCCTCTCTCAACAAAACAAAACAAACAGTGAGGAACTAAGTCAGGATGGAAACCATTGACTTTTCCCAGCATACCAAGCTCTAAGTTCCAGGAGGAGGTGACAGAAGGGCCACGGGAACATTCTGAATGTCATGTTGGTCTCTGCAGAAAAAGTAAGGCTGATAGGGTTTTGATGTTGTTTGGAGACAGGGTCTCTCTATCTAGCCCAGGCTGTCCTGGAACTCTCTTTGTAGACCAGGCTAGCCTTGAACTCACAGAGATTCTCCTGCCTCTGCCTCCCTAGTGCTGTAATTGGAGGCATGAACTACTATACCTGGCTGACAATGTTTTTGGTTTTTTTTTAAAAGTTATTCATCTTCTTTTTAAAAAAAATAGATTTAAAGTGCTAAGAAAGCAGGTCCTGAAACACATTGAGCCATGTGTTTGAGAACAGGAGCTGTGTGGTTTTTGTTCACTTCCTTGCCCCTCCACTCTCACAGCCCAGAGAGGAGATGACTAACCAATTAGTGCCATGTTATGTTTTGTCTCCATCAAGGTCGAGTGGTAGGCATCCTTCAAAAGAACTGGCGAGATTATGTGGTGACATTTCCATCCAAAGAAGAGGTCCAGACTCAGGGCAAAAATGCTCAGAAGATTCTGGTCACGCCGTGGGATTATAGAATCCCCAAGATCCGCATCAGCACTCAGCAAGCAGAGGCCCTCCAGGTAGCTGCCCCGCACTTCTGTTCCACCAGTGTCTTTGCTGCTTCCAAGCAACACCAGGAATCATTGTTATTTCCCCTGCATAAGAGGAAATAAATTATTGATGGTATCTGGCACTCTGAGATACTGTTTTTAAACATTCTAAATATATAAGAACCATCTATTAAGTAGTCCATGGTTAATAAATGAAGGCCATAGAGAAATTGTCCTAGAAAGAGCTGTGTAGGACAAGCTGAGTGAACATACATTATCCAGCTGTCCAACTCAGAAACTTTCAATACACACAGTTTGCCAAGACTAACAAGCTTCCTTCCAGGGAAAGATACAGAAATATGATCCAAATGTCCTGCAGGGATGATATAACGTGACTTTACAGGTCGATTATCTGTAGAGGACTAGAGCGCCAGAGAGAAGGCGCTCTAAACAAGAAATGCAGAAATTAACTTTCATTTGAGGCAGAGAATGGAGGCAATGTCTGACTTAATTTGCCTACTACTATGCAGGTTGTAAATGAGACACTAGAGTAGAATGTCCCCAACCCTTACCTTTGCCTCTGGAAGCTCCCTGGGGACTCTCAGAGGCCGGTTAGGACCGTTGCACTTTGCTTTCCAGGATGTCTGAGTTGCTGGACAGTAGAGAGGTCCACCTAGCACTGATAATGTCTTTCCTGCCAAGGAGCATCTTAAGACTAAAAGGAAATTAGAAAGTAACTTCCATACTAGAAATTGAGACTGTTGTTTTATTCATTTTTTAAGACTTATTTTATTTTTAATTGTAAATGTGTGTGGATATGTGCACAAGCCAGAAATGGGTGTCAGGTCTCCTGGCGCTACAGTTACAGGGGATTACAAGCTGCCTGATGCAGGTCCTCTGGAAAAGAGGCTTGTAAACACAGAGATCCAGCTCTCAAGACTTGTTTTAAAGTTAGTTAGGACCCTACATTACTGGGTTGTACCTGTTGTCTTTCAAGTGTTAACTAAAATGTGTTACAATTGGCTTTCTTTAGCAGACTAGAATTTCTGTTCCAGTTGTTTGAAGGAGATAAGTAATGTCTCCTTTCAGACATCAGCCAGTGGCTTGCATACCAGCAGGCCATCTGAAGAGTGGCAAGAACACCAACCAGAGAGCAGAATAAGCCACCGCAGAACATGCCACTGTGTGTAGGTCAGCCTGTGTGGGCTCTGCACGGCTTATCTGCTTAGTTTGATGCTTCAGACTGGGCCGCTTAACTCCAGCTTTGGTTCACATTGTATTTTTTTCCCTTTGTATAGGATTTCAGGGTGGTTGTGCGCATTGATTCCTGGGAGACAACATCAGTGTATCCAAATGGACACTTCGTGCGCGTCTTAGGGAGAATCGGTGATCTGGAAGGAGAGATTGCAACCATCCTGGTAGAGAACAGTATCTCTGTGGTCCCCTTCTCGGAAGCCCAGGTCAGATTTCCCTGAGGCTTTTGGTCCAGAGACATAGACGTATATTTCTTTCTGCTTCTATTGCTGTTTCATCTTGAAGAAAGAAAAATCGTGTGTGTGTGTGTGTGTGTGTGTGTGTGTGTGTGTGTGTGTATGAGAGAGAGAGAGAATGTGTGAGAGAGAAA
>JADRCD010219989.1:0-28183 GCA_019843815.1 Montemys delectorum
TTTTTTTTTTTTTTGGTTTTTCGAGACAGAGTTTCTCTGTGTAGCCCTGGCTGTCCTGGAACTCACTCTGTAGACCAGGCTGGCCTCGAACTCAGAAATCCACTTGCCTCTGCCTCCCAAGTGCTGGGATTAGAGGCGTGCTCCACCACCGCCCGGCTCTATTTTCTTGTTTGTAGGAGGGAGATAATTCTACCTAGGTCTTCTGGTTTTGTTCTCGTTTTTTATGTTTATTTATGAGTGTGTCATGTATGTGCACATGTGTGGGTGCCCTCAGAGGCCTGACGAAGACATCAGATCTGTCTCAAACATTCCTCACCCTGCTGCCTCTGCCTTCAAGGTGCTAGCACTATAAGCATATTACCACACCTAATTTCAGTTCTAATATATTAGCAGGAATGATATGGAGATAAAAGTAGAATGTATCTGGAAGGATCCAGCTCAGTGCTGCACCCATTTACACTCAAATGCTTTTGACATCATCACAGTCATTCCTATCCTCCTCGTCTCTGTGGTAGAGTTCTATCTAACTTGACATCCTGCACAGGAGTGTCTTGCACACAGACCCCCTCACCTCCTCTGAGAAAGTTTGCAGCTGGTCCTTAGAATAGACATATTGCCAGATGCGTTCCATGTCGTTCCAGTCCTTGACGATGCCATGTTCCATGGGATAGCGGATTGACAGCAGCCCCCGGTGCTCCTGCAAGTAGAGGGCACAGTCTGTAGCAGAGCCAGGCTCTGCCTGGCATCCTGCCCTCCCAGCCTAAGGGCACAGGTAGAATCACTGTCAAGGAACCTCAGCCTCCTCCGGTCCCAGCTCCTGTCCTCGTCCACACTGAGTGTAAGCATTCCCTCTAAGGTTGAGACTGGATGCTACAAGCTGCCGGACTCCTTGAATGAGCAGCTGGCCAGAGGCTTCCGAATTTCTATGGCCCCCAGGTGCCCTGTGTACCCACCTCATTGCCTGGTTCTGGGGCACAGTGTCCTGGCTCTTACCTCAGTTCTTGGAACCAAAATGGACAGCAATAGCTCTTAGTTATGTTTCCTAGAGCCCATCTGAGGGCTTTGCCAAAGCTAGGGTAACTCACTCATACCTTGGATAGGCCAGAATGGATTTCTCCTCTGAAACCCTCTTGCCAAAAACATACCCAAGCCAATCAATCTAATGATGGAAAGACAGTGACAGGACACAGAGATACAATAACAGTGCCACTTTCTAGCCTGGTCTTTGTCCCACCATGGGGCGGGGGGTGGGGTGGGGGTGGAGGTGGGGGGTGGAGGTGGGGTTCCGGATATGTCTTCTTTAAGGCCAGAGTCTGCTCTTGGGAGAAAAATGACCCCTTTCCTCATTGCTATGCTCACTGTGGTGGACAGGCAAGTCCTCTGCCAGCCAGAGGCTTCTTCTGCTGGATGGGGAATTACCTCAGCTTTGGGGCCAATGAAGATGTCACCTTCCAGGGCTCCTGCCATGACACGAACATGTTTGGGCCTGCCCACACTGGAGAAGACAGCACAAAGCAATGTTTTTATTTCAAGACAGGTATCAAAGAGCACAGTCCAGATATACCAATGTACCCTCATTCTACTGTGCTGGTTTCCAAGCGGGAGGGCTCAATTAATTTCCATTTCCTTTCTTATACTTTTTTCTGTTTTATATAAAGAACATGTACTATTTGAGGTTACTTGCATATTATCTATTTGTTATATTATTTTATAAATAATACTTCTAGTCCTCCTATTTTCCCAATGTATATTAGATGGAGATAAATTCTAAATGGGGCTGGAGAGATGGCTCAGCAGTTATGAGCATTGTCTGCTCTTCCAGAGGTCCTGAATTCAGTTCACAGCAACTACAAGGTGGCTCACAACCCTCTATACTGTGATCTGATGCCCTCTTCTGACATGCAGGTGTACATGTAGATAAAATACTCAATAAATCTTAAAAAGAAAGGAAAAAAAGAAAGAAAAGATAAAAAAGGCACCGGGCGGTGATGGCACACGCCTTTAATCCCAGCACTTGGGAGGCAGAGGCAGGCAGATTTCTGAGTTCGAGGCCAGCCTGGTCTACAGAGTGAGTTCCAGGACAGCCAGGACTACACAGAGAATCCCTGTCTCAAAAAACCAAAAGATAAAGAAGGCGTCATTGGGCAAGGCAGCATATGCCTTAAAAAAAAAAAAAAAAAAAAGAATTTCTAACCCGGTTCAACCTGGTCTACAGGGTGAGTTCCAGGACAGCCAGGGCTACATAGAGGAACCCTGTCTTGAAAAAAAGAGAAAGGATTAATAAATAATGATGAACTAAAAAAAATTTAGAAGCTGGGACAGAGCTCAGTGCCAGAGCCTAACATGCCCTGTATTCATCTCTATTTGTACAAGAGAGAAAGAAAGAGAGAGACCTTTCCAGTCTCTGTCCCAGGATTACTGATTCTGTGATGCTGTTGCCAGGAGCCCTGTTTCCTTCTCAGGTAAGGGCTCCTGAGCCTGCAACGCCATCTTCTCCCTGTAATCTCTCCTTTTCACAAAAGCTCTGAGCCCTCAGTCTAAGATGGAAATGTGGTTGAATGTTAAATAAACTCTGTGCTGGAAAATGGGAGACTGACAAAGATGTTTAAAAATGTATTTGTGGGGACTGGTGAGATGGCTCAGCGGGTAAGAGCACTGACTGCTCTTCCGAAGGTCTTGAGTTCAAATCCCAGCAACCATATGGTGGCTCACAACCACCCATAATGAAATCTGATACCTTCTTCTGTGTACTCATTTATAGTAATAAATGAATCTTTAAAAAAAATGTATTTGTGTGTCAATTTGCAGGAGTCAGTTCTTTCTTCCCACCGAGTGGGTCCTGGAATCCAGCTCACGTTGTCAGGCTTGGGCCAGGTGCTTTACCTGCTAAGCCATCTCTGGCCTGGGAACAGAGGATTTTAAAGAGAGAGTGGCTGAGTGTGGCAGGCCTCTTACAGTCCTGGTACTGAAGAGGCTGAGGTGCAGGCTGTCTGAACTCAAGAAACCGAGGCCAACCTGGCAATGCAGGGAGACTGTTTTTTTAAAAAAAAGTAAACTTGGAGGACTCTGGGGTTCTGAGACACCAAGGATAAAATTGGTGGCAGTAGATAGAATCCGACAGTTTTTGTTTTTTTGAGACAGGGCCTCTCTATGTAGTCCTGGAAGTCTATGTAGATCTGGTTGGCCTCCCAAATGCTGGATTAAAGACATGAGCCACCACACTCAGCCTTAGAATCAATTTTTTGTTTTTGTTTTTTTGAGACAGGGTTTCTCTGTGTAACCTCTGTTGTCTTAGATCTCGCTTTGAGGACCACACTGGCTTCAAACTCACAGAGCTCCACCTGCCCCCCCCCTCCCCCAGCGTGTGCTTCTCGCTAGGATTAAAGGCATATGCCACCATGCCAGGAAGAATCAGATGTTTAAAAAGAGGACCAGCAAGATGGCTGAGTGGATAAAGGTTCTGATGTGCCAGTCAGTGACCTGAGTTTGATCCCTGGAAGGGCACAAAGCTGGGAGGAGTGACCTGATTCCACAAAGCTGTGTTCTGACCAGAACACACATGCTGTAGCACCTACCTCCTCCAACACACACACTCACGCTGACTTAAGAAAAGAAGAGGTCTCTGCTGTACCTCTCAAAACATACCAGGTAATAACAGCCCTTTGCTTACCCCGACCAGACCCAGCTCACAGCCTTTGCTTACTGTTTGGGCACCAAGGCTAACTTGAGGGGGAATTCTTCTCTCTCAACAAGGCAGGGCAAAGATGACAAGATCTCCAGAGTCACAGCCCAGCCTCAAAATGACTTACTAGTTTGGAAAGCAGTATTTGGGGATCTGGTCACCAGCAAAACCAGCTTTAATCACACCGGATCCCTGGGGAGAGAGGACAAAGACAAGTGAGAGCTGTCACTGTATGTTCCACTTCCATGAAGAGAGAAAGTGCTTGTGTTTGTGTGTCTAACAGACGTGTGGACAGGAGTACTGGGAATGGTGAATACACACCCAGTAAGAGAAGGGACTAGAAACAGTGAGCAGGACTTTCAGTGCATCCTCAGTGAACTGTTCAAGTTCGCTGTAGTTTTCTCCCTGACTGCATGGAACATACTTTACTTTGAGTATTCCATATAACGCTGATACAAATAATATGCATACATATGATACTGATAGGGTCAGGGAGATGGCTCATTAGATCAAAGAACTTGTCATGTACCTCTGCTGAAAGGGAACTAACTCTCTGGTCTAGACATGTGTGCTGTGGTATGTACACACCTGCACTCTCTATACATATATACAATGATAATAAATAAAGTGAAATTTAAAATATGAATAAAGGGAAGAGAAAAACCAGAAAGCATGCTGGGCGGTGGCACACACCTTTAATCCCAGCACTTGGGAGGCAGAGGCAGGCGGATTTCTGATTTTGAGGCCAGCCTGGTCTACAGAGTGAGTTCCAGGACAGCCAGGGCTACAGAGAAACCCTGTCTCGAAAAACAAAAACAAAAACAAAAACAACAACAAAAAAAAGGAATTGTAATGACCTAGAGGTTACACGTTTCAGTACACACTAGGGAGGCAGAGGGGTGTCATGCTGTCCCATTCTCCTGGCAGGGGAGGCTTTCAACCTGCATTCCCACCTTAGGCTGCAGCTCCCTGTCCCAGATCTTAGGAGACAACCCACTACAAGTATCTTGCACCGACTCTGACAAAGGCATGCACTCAGCTCCTGTTGAGGGAACAGATGCTCTGTACTCCATAGAGTTTGGTCATGTTACAAGCCAGCACTTTACTTCTTTGCCTCCTGGTAATGAAGAACAGGGAGGCCTTGGTGACTTGTCTGAGGACAGAAGACAAGATGCAAATCCCTGCTCCAATATTTGTCATGTTGGCTGAGTGCAGTGCCAGAAAAGAACTGTTTTTTTTTTTTTTTGTTTTTGGTTTTTGGTTTTTCAAGACAGGGTTTCTCTGTGTATCCCTGGCTGTCCTGGAACTCACTCTGTAGACCAGAGACCAGGCTGGCTTCGAACTCAGAAATCCGCCTGCCTCTGCCTCCTAAGTGCTGGGATTAAAGGCGTGCACCACCACCGCCCAGCTAAGAACTGTTTTTCTAACAAGCATCTCTCATAACTTCCAGGACCCAACCAGTGTAAACACTGACTCTAGGCATCGGTACCAACTGTGTGCAGGGAAGACGTCAAGGCCTGATCTTGTTTGGAAATACACTCTCCTCCTCTTACTCCTCCTCCTCCTCCTCCTCTTTTTCTTCCTCCTCTTCTTCCTCCTCTCTTCCTCTTCTTCTCCTTCCTCTTTCTCCTCCTCCAATTCTTTTTTTTTCTTTTTCTTTTTTCCTTTTTTTTTTTAAGACAGGGTTTTTCTGTGTAGCCCTGGCTATCCTGGAATTCACTATGTACACCAGGCTGGCCTCAAACTCACAGAGCTACACCTGCCTCTGCCTCCTGAGTGCTGGCATAAAAGGTGTGTGCCACCACACATTATCTTCCTTCTACAGTTAACTACTACCACATCTGGTTCCCATGTCCTCCTGACCTGATCTGCCCTGAACCACTTCTCCTGGGGCACAGCAAATTTCCAGCGTCCACACGGCATCAGTTCATATTCAAGAGATTCGCAGTAGTCAAGGGTACCTTTGCACCAATGCACGCCCCTGCTTCCCCACCTCCTTCTCCTCTACAGAGAGGTGTGGAGGGAAGATGGGGGTGATGAGATCAGTTACCTTGGTGTCTGCCTCTACCAAGTCTGAGGACAGGGGTATGTATGGTGAGAAGTGGAGAAAGGACAGGGGAAACAGTGTGGAGGAGAGAACAAGGGAGAGCAGGAGAGAGCAGGGACAGTCAGTTCTCTAGCAGAGGAGAACAAAAAGGAGATACTGTGCAAACTCGATGGCAGCAGACTAGGAACCCAGGAAGGTACAGCTGTGAAATGAACTCAAAGTCTAAGAAGGAGGGGGATTCTCCTACTGCAAACCCTGGGGCTTGGACCAGTGGGTGGGAACAGCACTGTGCAAAAGATCTCCAGGAACCTGTTCAAGTTTCTAATAATTGTTCATTGTCTCCATCAGGGTGTGTAATGCCAACAGACTAGCTGGCTCTCCTGGCAGGGGATCAAGACATGAGAAATGAAGGTGTGATCTTTACCTTAGACCAGGAGTTAAATTTATTCAAGACAGGATTTCACATATCACAGGATGGCCTCAAATCAGTTCTGTAGCAGAAAGTGACCCTGAATTGCTGATTTCTCTGCCTCTACTTCCTGAATGCTGGGATTACAGGCATGTATTATAATACATTTGTTCAGATCTGAATTTTTTTTTTTTTTGGTTTTTCGAAGCAGGGTTTCTCTGAGTAGCCCTGGCTGTCCTGGAACTCACTCTGTAGACCAGGCTGGCCTCGAACCCAGAAATCCGCCTGCCGCCTCCCAAGCGCTGGGATTAAAGGCGTGCGCCACCACCGCCCGGCAGATCTGAATATTTTTAAGAGTTGATTTTCCAAGTTGTTTGCTTTTTAGTTTACTAGCACAAAACCAAGACTCTGGGTAACAAGGCAGGTTATGATGTTAGATTCAGCAATTCAGAGTGACACATGCCTGTAAACAATCCCAACTGAAGGCTGAAGCTGGAAGATCCACAGTTTTAAAAAGCTGCATAGCAAGACACGGCTCAAAAAAACCAAGCAAGGGGCTAGAGAGATGGCTCAGCAATTAAGAGCACTGACTAGTCTTCCAGAGGACCCAAGCTGGATTTCACATGGACCTCACATAGTAGTATCTGTCATTTGCCACACACTCAAGAAACTAGCTGGTGAGAGTTAAATTTATGAGCAAAAGATTGGCAGAAAGTTGCCAGGCATGGTGCCAAATGTCTTCAATCCCAGCACTGCAGAAGTAGGAGCAGGCCAGTTTTGAGTTTGAGGCCCACGCCTGGTCTACAAAGGAAGTTTCAAGACAGCCAGGGACATCCTTGTCTTTAAAAAAAAGAAAAAAGAAAAGAAAAAAAAAAGTGGGCAGACAGCAGGATATAGTGGTACACACCTATAATCCCAGTACTCAGGGGAAGAAGCAGGTAAATCTCTGAGTTCATGGTCAATCTGATCTACAAAGTGAGACCCTGTCTCAAAAAACAACAAAAAAATTTAAAAATAAAAAAAAAAAATGACAGAGGAAACCTAAATTGTGAACCAACAAGCACCTAGAAGGCCAGCGAGCAGCCCCAGGCAGAGGTGGTACAGGGAAGACAGCTCAGGAGGAGTGCTTTCAGAGGGACCAGACTCAGCTTGTCCCCATGGCCCTAGCAGGCCTGCCAAGACAAGGCATGGACCAACCAGCAGACAGGAGGTGGTGAGATGAAGTACTGTGTTCTGCGAGCTGCCCCCAGAGCACACAGGACTGTGTATGCACCTGTGTATGCACTGCCACCCAGCTACACATTTCAGCAAAGGAAAGAGCAAACACCCTGTAGAGGATTCTTGAAAATGGAATCTCATGCAATGTTTGATCTATGAAGACTAAAGTCAGCTCTCCCACTGACCATTCTCCTAATGCAGGCCGCAAACAACTCCCTTAGCAGACTCTCCCCAAACCAGCCAGCTGCAGGCTGTGGCTTGAGAACATTTCACCTTAAGCACTTCAGGTTGTATGATGTGCTGAGAAAGAGGCTCGTGGTTTTCCATCTAACAAGTAAAGACTAGATTCTGAAAGAGGTAGGGCTACAGGTTCTAGGACAGAGCTTGTTAACTAGTCCATTTTGGTCCTAAGCCTTTGATTTGGTTCCAAAAGTATTTTAAAGACAAAAAACTTATTGAGATAAAATTTACCTGTCACATATATAATTTACTAATTCAATATATAGTATAATTCAACGTTTTTAGAAGAGTCAGAATTGTATATAACTTGTTTAGCCATATAGCCAAGGTTGGCCACAAACTTGTAATTAATAGAAGAACTTTTTTTATCATTAAAAAGAGGCCTCGAGCCCCCAAACAGTTCATCTGCATCAGCTGTATCCATCCTTCTAGCACTATGAAACTCCCAACTTACTTGTTTTCTGTAAATCACAACACACTTCATATTAGCTGGCAATGGTTAAAAATGCAAGACTGCATGTGAAACCATCTTTCTATTTTTCTGGAAAAATCAGAAAACCAGCTGGGTATGGTGGCACACACCTGTAATCGCAGCTTGCCCTCTTCTGGCTTTCTCAGGTACTACATGCACGTGGTATATGTATTTTAAATTTCAAAAAAGAAAAAAGAAACAAGGGGCTGACAAGACAGTACATCAGTTAAGAGTACTTGCTGTTCTTCCAGAGGACTAGAATCTGGTTCCTAGCATCCTCATCCTGTAACTCCAGCTCCTGGGATCCAAGACAGGGGCGCTAGTGGGATGGACAGACTGCTCCTGTACTGCTAATGCCAAAGCAAAACTGACAACTCTTTAAAAGAAAAAAAAAGCCTTTTTAAAAATTATGTGTATATGTGTACATCTGGTGTGGGGGTCTGTGTATGTGAGTGCAAGTGCTCTCAGGCCAAAGAGGCTGTCTGAGCCTCTGGAACTTGAGTTACAGATTGTAACCTGCCTATGTGGGTGCTACGAATCAAGCTTTGGTCTCCTGGAAGAGTACCAAGCGCTCTTAACTGCTGAGCCATTTCTCCAGTCTGAGACAGATCGTTTCTATGCATTGTTTTCTTTCAACAACTAAAAAAAAGGTAGACCTAACACACAGGAACTTGATAAAGACTTCAGTAGTTGGGTTTTTTCCTAGATATTAACACTGAGAACATGAATTTACAAAGACCCTGTCTCAAATAAACAAAAGAAAGAAGTGTTATTCAATCATTTACAGTGTTACATAGCTGAAACCCCTCATCTTGACTGGGTCCTCCAACCCCCAACCCTAACACTGGACATCTTTGTCATCATGGCAGAGATCACTAGTTGTCTATTTACCCACTTAGCCAATAGGAAGGCCTTATTCTGTACATAGTGGACCAGGCCTTAGGCACCGTGCGGAGTTGGGTGGGTAAAGAGGGCAGTGGAGGGCTGCAGAGACGGCTCATTAGTTAGGAGCACTGGCTGCAGCCCTTTGGGAGGACCAGGGTTTGGACCCCTTCGGCACCATATCCATGTTGGATAACCATAATTGCCTGCAGCTCTAGCTCTAAAGAATTTAATGACCTCTTCTGTCCTCTAAAGGCACCAACACACAAGAGAGAGGGAGAGAGGGAGAGAGGGAGAGAGGGAGAGAGGGAGAGGGGCAGAGCATGTAGGGGCCTTGGGTACTGTGTTGAGTGGGTAGAAGGACTAATAAAAAAATAGAAGATCTCATGCCCCTACTGACAAGGGTTAAAAAGTCTACTGAGGGGCTGGCAAGATGGCTCAGCAGGTAAGAGCACAGACGGCTCTTCCAAAGGTCCTGAGTTCAAATCCCAGCAACTACATGGTGGCTCACAACCACCCATAATGAGATCTCACGCCCTCTTCTGGTGTGTCTGAAGTCAGCTATAGTGTACTTATGTATAATAATAAATAAATCTTTGGGCCACAACAAGCAGGGACTGAGCTAGCGGAATTAACTGGAGCGAGTGGGGCTGACCTGAGCGAGCGGGGTTGACCGGAGGGAGCGGAGGTCCTAAAAATTCAATTCCCATCAACCACATGAAGGCTCACAACTATCTGTACAGCTACAGTATACTCACATACATAAAATAAATAAATAAATAAATAAATAAATCTTTAAAAAAAAAAAAAAAGTCTACTGAGGCTAGTGAGGGAGATTAAATACCAAAACCAAAGCCAAAACTCCAAAGTAACATGTCTCACTTAATTAACCTTGCTCCTACCACCTGATCCCAACAATGTCACATCTTGGAGGCTGGCTTCAAACAGTGACCTTGCATTTCTGATTTTCCTGCTCGGATTCCAGACATGGACCACCACACCCGACTATACACCAAGTTTACGCAGTGCTGGGGATGGAGCCCAGAACTTCATTCGTGTCAGACAAGCAATACCATCTGTGCTACACCCCCAGCTGCAGCCTCCCTTTTAAAAAGGCAATTCACAACAAGTAAAGCAGCCTTCCTTGAAAAACTTGGAACTAGATTTCAGTGTAATCTTGGATCCTCAACTCCTAAAGTGGGTGGTTTGAGAAACCTCCCCAATCCTCCTGTTCCTGCATAAACTGGAGAAAGCAATCTCTATCCACCTACGACACAAAGAAAAGAACCTAGTGGCATGTCCAGGGCCAGAGGGCCGAGGAGCATCACAGTTACTCTGAAAAGGTCAGCCTAGGTCAGAGGGAACCAATGGAGGGACCAGGAAAGTACGCAGGAAGATTCCAACCAGCATGGGAGGAAACCAAACCTTCGAGTGAAATTCAGAAATTGAAGACAACTGCCCCTCCTCATAAAAGCAATATTTAATTCTCTCTATTTGTCTTTATCGATGCATATGTGGAGCTGTGCTCAGCAAAGGAATGGCATTTAGATAAGGCAATGAAGTTGTGAGGCACCATTGCTGTATGACCTTGATCACTTCCATCTTCGGTGGTCGTTCTTTCTGTGAAAAGAGGCGCAACCTTCCTTCTTAACCATTCACTTTTTGGGAGGCTTCAACTTGCATGTTGGTGAAAAGCGCCCTGGAAACGCTAGCTCGCCCGACAACCACTGTGTCTGATAATCTCCCTGTCTCTCACTGGGGCACTGCAAACAGGAATGCACCTCGCCTGCTTTGTCACTCCTCTCTCTTTTTTACCTTTACTAACTATAATTTATAATTACAAAAATAACTGAAATCCCATGGCCACTTCTGGCACCGGTTTATCCGGCCCCACCCAGATACAGTTTACTAAATCGCCCCTCCAGCTCACACCCAAGGAAACTGTCCTCTTTCATCGACAGACTAGCCATCGCCTTCCGCACCCGGAGTTGCCGAGCCAATCCCTTCAGCTCTACTGCACGGCACCGCCCCTTCCAGAAGGGACGTACTATGGCGGCCGGAAGAGCGACAAGCGCCGGAGCCAATAACTGCAGAGTGCTGTTCTAATCCGGCAAGGCCCAAAGGCGGGACCAATAGGCCAAGATAGACAGCAAGAGCAGCCAATTGAGTGATGGAAACCCAGAGAGAAGGCGAGTGCCTGACTCTAAGAGAACGGTTAAGGCCCCCTGAGCCGAGGGTCCAAGGACCCTTCCCGGACTACAGCTCTTCTCTTTGTCTACCCCCAAATTCTCCATTATACGGGTGTTGGCTGGCCGCCCTCCCTTCAAACTATGGATGTGAGGAGGACGCGGGCGGCGGCAGCTGAACCCGCCTGACAGGCCGAGCCAGTGACAAAGAGCTGGCGGCCTAGGCTGAAACCTCGGAAACAATCCTTCCTGGAGGAGAACACAGTCCCGTTAAAGATAGGAAAGATGCTACTCACGTTGTCGATCACAACAGGCTGGTTGGCGATCACATCGTAGGACTCCATGGCAGAGGAATCTTTCCCTCTGAGGAAGGAACTGCCAGCCCGGTCCGCAGCAAACGCCACTGACACGCATGCGCAGTCTAGTCGCCGGTACTGGGCATCCAGGGAGCGGCCCGACCTCGCCTCCGAGGAACTACAATCCCCAGCATTCTTTGCTCCAGGGCTTGCTCTCCAAACCCGGTCCCAGCCCGGCCCGGTTTCGGAGATTGGACAGTGTATTTCCGACATATGGTGCCATGGAGTTTGTAGTGTCTGAGATTAAAGAGCCACAATGTTGATGGTTATCTTTCATGGCTGGATTTGAGGTTCTTTCGAAGGGGTTTACAGTACACTCTTAAATTTTGGAGTCCGAAGTACTTGTGTGTAGTTGGGATTGGATTTATCAGTAGTTCATGGGCGGTTGACTTTTACAGATTAGTTCTACCTCTCAGCTATTCCTTCACTTGGGCAATACAAACCATTATTGTCGCTCAGTGGCAGAATGCTTGCCCAGCACATACAAAAGCCCCAGCAGCACCCGGGGTGGTGCTGTATGCCTTTAATCCCATCACCTGGGAGGCAAAAGTAGCAGGATCTCTGAGTTTGAGGCTAACCTGGTTTACAGAGTGAGTTCCAGGACAGTCAGGGGCTATACAGAGAAAACCTGTCTCGAAAACAAAGACAAAAAGAAGCAAAAAAGCAAAACAAGACAAAACCCATGAAGCAAAAGCCAATGGAGGTTATCAAAAATACCTGTAAACTGGATGCCACAGAACTACAAGTCTAAAATATTATCTAAAGGTTTAGAAATTGCTTTATTATTTTTCTTGAGCTTGACCTTGATGGATGAGAATATCGAGGTGAAGAGAAAGAATAGGTCAATGTTTTGAAAACAGCCAGGCATTTTCCCTAGGCACATTTCGAGTTACCTTTTTTGTCAATAGTTCCAAGAAATATTAGAGTTGTACTACATTAACAATAATGACACACAATCTGATGAATTAATCAGTTGTCAAGCTTATCTTAAAATCGTGTATTAGCAAAGCAGTGTTAAGCGCTTCTTAGGCGTTTCTTAGAGCTTTTACAGGACCCTAGGTACCGCGTCTCTGTTTTAAACTGGGTTCCTCCTAACACTAGGGGGAGGCCAAGATCCTCGGGACGCTCCCACCCCAGGGGCAGAGAGGCGGGGTCTATTGTCAAGTCACGCCTTCCCCGCTTGTGACTGGCAAAGACATTAGCCAATGGGTGCCGGGCGAGGGCACGCTGACGCCCCGCCCCCTGGAGCTCCCCGCGGTCCCACAGCATCCTCTGGCCGACGTCTTGAAGGCTCCGGCTTGGGCGGACGGAGCCTCGTGCGCAGGCGCGGAGTTAGACCTCGCCGTAGCCCCCATCGCCTCGGGGAGTCTCATCCACAGTGGGTCCGCTGGCCCATAGGGGCGCTTTCCCTCCTCTACCCTCCTGGGTTCCCCGCGCGCCCTACGCGCCCCAATGGCGGAGCTGCGGCCTAGCGTCGCCCCCGGTCCCACCGCGCCCCCGGCCTCTGGCCCTAGTGCCCCTCCGGCCTTTGCTTCACTCTTTCCCCCGGGACTGCACGCCATCTACGGAGAGTGTCGCCGCCTCTACCCTGACCAGCCGAACCCGCTCCAGGTTACCGCTATCGTCAAGTACTGGTATGCTCCGGGCCCCGGAGGGACGGGGTCCAGACGGGAAAGCTTCGAGCACCGGGGACGAAGTAATTTGCAGAAGGGGGAGGAAGAAAACGGTTAAAGTACTTAGGAACCAGGAGTTTCCTGATGCTGTGGAAGGAGTTAGGACAGAAGTTGGGAATGGGGACAAAGGGTTAATGGATCCCTTGAGTAGTGAGGGGTTAACCGGGATTAGGACAGCCAAGAACTGGGGGTGTACACACAGGAGCGGAGGGGGGACTGTGAGAGCGAACTGTAAACGTGGAGAAAGGAGGGGTCGCTGTGGTGGGTCATTAGTGGGCTTGGAGGAGCTTGGGGGAGCTAGGGGGCGGCTGGGGTGGAGGGGGAGTGAGGGGGGGCCTGGAGAGCATTTGAGAGGGCTTTGGAGGGCACGAGACCGCGGAGTCTAGGGCGGTCCGGGGACCAGGACGCCCCTCTGGGTTAGGAGGGAGCAAGATGAGGGCATTGTGCCTTTGATGAGTGAAGAGTTGAGGAGAGGCCTTCTTTCAGCCTTCTTTCGGGACCTTCCCGAGAGCAGGAGGTTCTGTCATTTAGCTCGAAGCTGTTGCTCTTGAAGTTTGACAGAGCAACCCTTCCAGATAAACTTTTTGCTTACTCTGCACAGTTCTCTTTCTCTCGGCAGACCTTGCTTCTGGCTTTGCAGCTGCTTTTGCTTTAGAACGTTAGTTAAGAACAAGTTTCGGGAGAGCCAAGCTTTGGCTCGGGATCGAAGGGGATCATAGCTTGCCACGAGGTGCGTGATGGAGACCCTAGTGGGCAGGAGGAATGAAGCGTACCCTGAAGAAGCGCTTCCTGTCTTGTCTTCAGGATTTCACCCGAAGTTTAAAGTTGCCCAGTAAAAGATCAGTTTCCAAATGGGCTGGCTGTCCTTGGGATAGAAATGGCACTTTCTAATCTCCTATTCTTGTTTGCAATCTGTTTCTTCAGTCAGCCTTCAGACAAAACAAGTGTTATGGGACAAGTTCTCGTGGTCTTTCTGGACCAAAAATAGACTAAGAGATGGCCACGTGCATGCAGGCAGTCTCTGTTTTAACCGACCCCTTTCAGTAAATCCTGGGAAGTTCCTGGGGCAATAGCTTGGGTATTGGCAAAAGGTGGACCTGAAGTGGCGGATGTCTTTGCAGGTTACACTCCCTTTAAAGCTGAGTCTTTTTCCTATGTGACATCCTCTTATTGCCTCTGGAGATGGGAGATAGGCTGTACAAGGCTGAGGCTAACTCCCCGTGTCAGTGGGAGCACGATGCGAAGGAACTGACAGCCTGGAGGGCCTGGGGACCAGCCTGTCTAGGAGACATGCCGGCATGGCATCTCTGTAGGGCAGCCTACTTCCAGGCTGCAGAGTGCTTTGAAGACTGCTTCTGAGTGGGTAGCAGCTCTTGCTAACTTAATCACCCATTTCAATGGCACCTCTGTATTAGTTGTGATGAACTTGTCCCATGTCATGAGAAAAACCAGGCTGGATTTGCCATGCTGTTCGCTCTGATCTTGTTTAAATTCGAGGAAAAGCCCTTGTGCAGAATAGGGGTACCTGGTTTTATGTTACCCACATGGCCATCAAGACAGAGTTGTGCGCTAGAGATGTGGAAGCAGAGGACCAAAGGTAGTTATACTATTTATTTTCTTAATGTTATAAGCATGTAGTGAGGCTGCACCCCCAGAGGCAGGCCAGCATGTGTTAACAAATGAGAAGGTGGGTACACTTTGTGAAGTAAGTAACGCCACCTAGACACAGGAATCTAAGGGGGACCAGCTTAGTAACTGGTTCAGAGGGATTGCAGAATTGAGATACTGAAGTTTATTCCTATCCCTTATGTGTAGGATCTTACCAGTCCCTTCAGTTCTCATAGCGGTATGACTGATTAAACTGCTTGGGTCTGGCTATGGGCTTTCTTTGGAGGTTTGAGGGGTTGCATTTTAGCTAGTGGTCCCTGACCACTAGAAATACTCCAGCTGATAGCTGAGATTTTCAAGCAAGACAGGGTTAGGGTAGGGAGGCAGGGAGTGTCTTGTCCTGCAACTACCCTATAGAGAGAAAGAAGTCAGGTGTTCAGGGAGTTAAGGTAAGGGATGCCCTGGGCCACTGGACCTCATCTCTTCAGAAGTGTAAAATAGGATTTTCCCCATTCATCTGAGTATGAGTATTAGGCTAACTTTGCTTGATTCATGGCCATTCTGTGACTCTTCTTAAACCCTCTTCTTGAGGTGACCTCTCTTGAAAGACTGTCTGAGGAAGCTGCAGCATGCCAGCAGGCGGGAAAGCACAGTGCCACTGCTTGTTGCTGGATGGACCTAGGTTGCATGGAGGGCTGTTGGAGATTTGCAGCAGGAAGTTGGAGAGACTATGGAGTCTTTCTTTTTTAGGGTTCTACAGCCTTAGTGGGCTCCTTTTCTTTCCTCTGTCCATCCCCAAACCATTTCTAAATCCAGTTGGCTATGGGTTTAGTCAAATGATTTGGTGAAATCACAGTTAAAGACATAGAGATTTGTCCCTTCATCTAACTACCTCAGGCGAGATCATAAGCTATTTTAGTGACTTTCTTTCTTATGACTTCTATAAATAACTTAGCTTCCCCCCTCCCCCAAGAATAAGGATTTCAACAAAGGCTAGTGACATCCCGGCAGAGAGGATGAAACCAGACTTACTGGTTTTAAAATAGGGTTTGGATTGCATGGTCCTGGCACACTTGCTGGGATCTCTTGTACTATGTCGTTTATTTGGTTGTTAGCTTCCCCTCAGTAGTTTAGCCCATTTGCAGAGTGCACTCCTGTCCATGTTCCAGGGGCAGGCAAAGCAAACTCCACTCTGCGGTCTGCGGAGTGGTCCACGTGAGGCGGCTCAGATGCTGAGTTTATGGGCTCAGTGCACACTGTCTTCTGCTGAGGGGTTTCACTTAGTGTGCTTCACAAGTCTGCCATGCTTTCCCTTCCATTCTGAGGGATTGCAGGCTTGATTTATGGCTGTTTGTTTTGTTTTTCTTAAGCACTAATTGCTAAAAGAGCTTTTGTTGAATGAAATCTTCAACTGCTTCTCTCTTGGATTTATGGGGAAATTTAATGTGATCCTTAGGAGCCTCAGATGGTAAAATGTCCCAGCTCTTCCTTTGAGCCAAGTGCCTTCCAGTTCACTCTTTAGGGTGCAGGTGCTCACGTGGCTCAGCCTGGCTCCCGCTACAGTGCTCTGTGCAGAGCGGAGCTAGCTGGTGTTTGGGCTTCATCACTTGCAGTGACTACATTTTGATCTGTGGCGTACAGGCCACAATCTGTGCAGACTGGAAGCTTCGTGTGTATTCAGAAGAAACAATAATAGAAGGCACAATACAGTCTCTCACAAACTAGCTGTCTAAGAGACTGGTGCAGAGTGGAACCTGTACTTTGAGGAATGATATCCACTGGGCATGCTCTGGACAGTCATTCAACAGAAGCCATTGATTAACTGATGTCTCTTACCTTGAAGCCTGGCACATTGACATAGAGAGATGAAGATTCACTCCATCTGGAGTCAGAACTTGAAACAAAAGCAAAATGGGCAACCAGCACATCGGTTTTATTTCTAAAAGAGGCCCTGCCAGTTGGAGGGAAGAGAAGGGAACGTTTTGAACATGTGTCCTCACACAGCCTAGGCTGCTTTCCCTTGGCTCATGTCTACAGAGATTTTTTTTTTTGCCACCCTTTAGGTATTTCGCTGTAGCTTCCTCTAGGATGGGGCTTTCGGGTTTGTAGGACAGAGCCTCGTACTTAATATTTCCTGGTATCCAGGTTAAAGTTTAAAACCTTGTGTTTTGTCTTTGCAGGCTGGGTGGTCCAGACCCCTTGGATTATGTTAGCATGTACAGGAATACGGGGAGTCCTTCTGCCAACATCCCTGAGCACTGGCACTATGTCAGCTTCGGCCTGAGTGACCTCTATGGTGACAACAGAGTCCATGAGTAAGTGTCTGCCACCTGTCTTTCCTTAGCCCTAAGCCCACTTCTGAGGTTTTATTGAGTATGTGTGATAATGTTGGTTCTGTAGGGGTGACACTTTTCAGTGTCACCTCTCTGGTTCCACCTTCTGCCTGTGCTGGGTAGCCTGGAACTCGCTGTGTAGACCAAGCTGGTCTTGGATTTGTGGTGGAGGGGCGGCTTGTAGAATTGCTTAAGCTGATCTTGAACTCTCCATCCTCCCACCTCAGCCTCCCAAGTGACAGGGGTTGCAGATGTGTGCCGCTAGACTTAACATTAATCTATGCTTGGGTTGCCCACTTCACATGTTTAGCCCCAGTCTGTTGTTCTTTGCCCTGTGCCTCTTACCCCTCTTAGGGACAGGGGTTTAGCCATGGCTCAAGTGGTTAAGAGCACTGGCTGCTCTTCCAAAGGACCCAGGTTCAATTCCCAGCACCAATAGGCAGCTCACAACTGTCTTTTAACTTTTCCCAGCAGATCCAGTGTCGTCTTCTGGCCTCTGTAGGCAGGAGACATAAGCAATAGGCACACAGACACATAAAATAATAGAAAATTAAAAATTTTCTTACTCCCTAATTTCTCTTTATAATCAACTAATATATGTTTTAATTCCAACACACATTTTGATACCAAGTGAAATATAATTAACTTAGTATTTAGTTCTCTAAAATTATAATTAGAATAATTATAAAAGCTAACATCTTTTTAATCTCTGATTATGCACCAGGTACTCTTGTAGCCATTTATACATATGTGTCACTAATGAATTTAATTTTCAGCATAACACTTTAAAACTACTAGGTGATAATATTTGCCCTACTCAGTAATGAGAAAACATAAAGAGCCTCTATAATACAATCTCTTTTCTCAGCAGTATGAGGGCCAAGATACATTGACTAGGTGATTGATTCAGAGCCAGGATTTAGATGTAAACAGTCTGGCTCCGTAGGTCAGACTCCTTCAGGATCAAATCCAGGTCCTCAGGCATAGTAGTAGGTAAATGCTGTACCATGGAGCTATGTCTTCAGTTAAATAGCCTATAGTCTTTAGGTTTTTTAAGACAAGTTGTTAGTATGTAGCCCCAACATACCTGGAATCACTGTGTGAAGGTATTTACTAACACGGTAGCATGGAAGGTATGAAGGGCTACAATAAACTGGGAAGAAAGTTAGGACCACTTGCAGTAACATACTGCCATCTCTGAAGTCAGTCTCTGCAGAGTTGGGACAAGAGGGGCTTTGCTGCTTTTTTGTATGTGATTTTGAGACAGGTTTCTCTGTGTAGTCCTCTTTCTTCTGGAATTCACTCTATAGACCAGGCTGGCCTTGAATTCACAGAGATCCACCTGGGATTAGAGGCCTGTGACCCAGCCTTGCTACTTCTTCACCCGGCCTAGGCTGAGTGCCACCTCCCAGATAGAAGGGTAGTGAGAGCTCTCCCTTGTTATCGGCTCTCTTGGTGTTTGTTGCTGTCATATCAATGAGGAAACTGAGTTATCTAACCTCGAATCTAGGTTATAAAGGAACTGGAATTTGCATGAGACTGAGTCCGGAGTTTGAACTGTTAGATCACGGCAGCATACCACACCAACTCTCTGCCCTCGGGGCCAGGGGTCTCTGTCTTCTGTTAGTTTCAAAGGCCAGGCCTCCTCTTTTCCCTACCCACAGTTAGGCTTATGTGGTGCTGGGGCTAGAGAACCCTGGCTTTGTACATGCTAGGCAGGCACTACCAAATGAGCTACACCCCTAGCCCGGAAGGTTTTGAAGAGGCTGTTTCTGAAATGGAAAGAAGATATAGATTCTAGCTTGGAGCAGCAACAGGGGCAAGCATGAAGATTTTCTGGAAAGGCTACCTATAAGTGCCTTTAGTCGAAGAGATTACCCTTTCCCAGTCTCCACACCTGCAAGCTGTCAGACCTCTGGGCCTCAGCTGCCAAGCACTAGCTGGAAGCCTGAAGCTCTGGCCTTTTCCTTTGTGGCCAGGCATGTATGGATGGAGTGGGGAGATGTGTGAGGCTGTGGAGGAGGTAGCTTCCGTGTCTTTCTCTGAGGATTTCTGCCGCTCCTGGAACCTCTGAAGCCCTCACTGGACAAAAAAGTTCCTGAGGCCAGAGGAAGGCCGGCCAGGCTCCCTGGCTGGAGAGTGCATTCATGAACCAAGACAGACTTCCTGGAATGTGCGATTCGGTGAGGCAGTCATCTGTAGATCTACTGGACTGGTTCCAAAGACTGGCTTCATATGGAATTGCCCCAGATGTTGGCTCTACCCATAGGGCCACACTTCCCCACCAGGGAGAGCTAGGCTGTGCCCTACACATGCTGACTGGTTGACAGGTGGGGCATCTTCCAGTGGATTTGAGGTTGTTCTGGCCCTCTTGAGGCTGGAGTTGCGCCTGGTGGGCCTGCCCTGACTGAGGCAGTGGAAAGCCTCTTTCCTTTCCTGTTCTTCTTCACTGGACTCTGTACCACACGAGTTATTTATTGAAACACTGGCCACAGATTAACTCGGCCACTTGTTACTTAGTGTGGACTCACTTTCCTACAGTTTAGAAAGGTTAACTTTCCTTTCTCAAAGCTTGCCTTAAAGGAGCTCTGTAACATGCCGCTTTCCATGCCGGGGTTGCCAGTAGAAACCCTGCCTTTGCTGTGTGTGTGTACATGTCTTGGCCTTCCCTCCCAGTAGGTCTGAGCTTGCCTCCCTCTCTGGAGTGCCTCACAAGACCGCAGCTGATGGTCCCCAGGATGGTGCAGCTGAAGTAGCTGGCTGAAGGAAGGGAGTGCCTTGTTGGCTCAGCAGAAGCAGGCCACTCTGAAGCCTGGTCCCTGACTTTATCTCCGAGGCCTTTAGCCTCAGGCTGACTGTGAATGAAATTGGGACGGTTTCTGCTAAGGCTGTGGATTCAGACTCTGACAAGAGGGGAAGGCTGAACAGGGGCAGAGTTCAAGGAGGGGCTTAGACTTTTTTTTTTTAAAGATTTATTTGTTTATTTTATGTATGAGTACGCTGTCGCTGTCTCAGTCATAGCAGAAGAGGGCACCAGACTCCATTACAGATGGTTGTAAGCCACCATGTGGTTGCTGGGATTGGAACTCAGAACCTTCGGAAGAGCAGTTGGTGCTCTTACCTGCTGAGCCATCTCTCCAACCCTTTTTTTTTTAAAAAAAGAAAAAAAATTAAATTTATTTATTTGGGGATGTCACAGACACATGTGCCCCAGTGTATTTGTTAGAGGACAACTTCATGAATTGGTTCCTAGACGCGATCTCGTTTTTTTTTTGGTTTTTCAAGACAGGATTTCTCTGTATAGCCCTGACTGTCCTGGAGCTCACTCTGTAGACCAGGTTGGCCTCGAACTCGGAAATCTTCCTATCTCTGCCTCCCAAGTGCTGGGATTAAAGGTGTGCGCCACCACCGCCCGGCAAATTGGTTCTTTCTCCACCACGTGGATTTCTAGGACCAACCCAAGTTAGGCTTGACAGCACCATTACTTGCTGGCCGTCCCAGCAGTTCCGTAGACCTCTTATTTTTCTGTAGTGCTGTAGTGCTGGGAATCAGACTCTGGGCTTTGAGTATACTAGGCAAGCTCTCTAGAACCCCAGGCTCCTAGACCTCTGAGGTTTTCGGTTCTGAGAATTCCCTTTTCCCTCTCTACCAGAAAAGCAGTGTGGGTTCTGAGTCTGAGTGCATGTGTATACGCTTGCCTCTTTGCCTATGGCTATCTTTCTCCTGAGCTGGTCATTCCCATCTCTCACTGTCTTAGAGTTACTATTGCTGTGATAAAACACCATTGCCAAAAGCATCGGGGAAGGGAGGAAGGGTTTGTTTCGCTTATCCTCATATCACAGTCAAAGAAGTCAGGGGCTGATACAGAAGCCGTGGCAGAGTGCTGCTTACTGGCTTACTCCTTGCGGCCTGCTCAAGGGTAGTTTCCACTCACAATAAGCTGACCCATCCTACATCAATCACCAAGAAAATGTCCCACAGCCCTGCCTTTCCCCAAATCTTACGGAGATGTTTTCTCAGTTGAGGTTTCCTCCTCTCAAATGACTATAACTTGTGCTGACATAAAACTAGCCAGGACACTTGCTATTTAAGCTCCACTGGCTAGCCATTAAGCCTCAAACCTACTTGTTGCTTTTCCACTCACCTCTCTGGGCCTACAAGCTTATATCACTGTGCTCAACTTTTCTATGGGTGATGAGGATACGATCTCAAGTTGTCATGGTTGCATAGCAATCAGTTTACCCACTGTGCTGTCTCCCCAACTTGTCTGTCTGTCTATATCTATCTATCTGTCTGTCTGTCTGTCTGTCTGTCTGTCTATCTACCTACCTACCTACCTAATTTTTTTTCTGAGTCAGGATTTCATGTTGTCTAGAAAACTATTTGCCTGAAGACCATCTAGTACGCCTAACCCTCTTGCTTCTACTTACAAGGCGCCAGAATTACAACCATTCCCTGAACATGCCTGGTTTATGGGATGCTGGGGATCAAACCCAGGGCTTCCTGGATGCTATGCTAACACTTAAGCCGCTGAGTTACGTCTTCAACAACAAACCATGTTTGTGCAGTGCATGGGTAATCAAACCCATGTTTGTGCATGGTAGACAAGCATTTTACCAACCAAGTACACTCTGAGCCTGCCTTTAATATAGTGAATGCCTGCCTTCATGCTTCCTGTATTGTCTGAGTTTGCCAGAACCTTCCTTGTCCAACACTCCTATTCTGAAATTCTGACTCTGACCCTTGACTCCTAAATTCCTTCCTGCATTCTGCTTCTGAACTATCTCCATAAGCTACATATTCTGTTTCAGGTATCTTAGTTTTGATCTATGACCCTGAGATAAGACTAGCGTGATCTTGATTTTTCTGACCTGAATCCTGATGGATGATCTCCTTACCCCTTCAAATAACTGCAGCCTGCTGACCTGCTTCTCAGACCTAGAGACCTGCTGGTGTGCAGCACACACACCAGCAAAGTGATATTGAACCATCTTTAAAATTCACAGCATTGGCTGGGTGGTGGTGGCACACGCCTTTAATCCCAGCACTTGGGAGGCAGAGGCAGGTGGATTTCTGAGTTTGAGGCCAGCCTGGCCTACAGAGTGAGTTCCAGGACAGCCAGGGCTACACAGAGAAACCTTGTCTCGAAAAACAAAACAAAACAAACAAAAACAACAACAACAACAGAAAAAAAAACCCCACAGCATCAAGACCTCAGCAGTTAAGAAGGCCTGCTGCTCTTACAGAGGCGCCTGGTTCACGTCCCATCACTTACGTGCCAGTTCATAGCCATCTGTAACTCCAGTTCCAGGAGATCCAACACCATTTTCTGGCCTCTGCAGGTGCTAAACATGCATGTGATACACATACATACATACATATAAGCAAAACACCCATACTCATAAAACAAAAGTAAATAAATCCAAACCAACAACTGAAAGGGAAGCGTATCAGCACAGGACCCCCAAGGCCACGTTCTCCACTTGTCCCAGCGAGGCAGAGGGTTAGGAAAGGATGAAAAAGGGGAAGAGCACAAAGGAGAAGGACATTTATCGGGGGCGCTGGGAGGGGGCTGACAAAAAGGACTGTCTCTGGATAGAGAGGAGATAGGCTGGCCAAATAAGGAAGTAGACCTTGGTGGCTTGCTTTAGGAATGTAATCTAACATTTTTTTTTTTAGTAAGACAAGGGAATGGGGGAGAAGACAAGGCCTGCCAGAGCCATGCTCGCCATGCTTGGGTAGTCTAGAGACCCTTTAACCAGGTCTGGCCCATCCCTCCAACCCAGCACTTGCGAGGCTAACACAGGAGGATTCTAAATTTGAAGCCAACCTGCGCTACATGGTGAGTTCTAGGGCAGCTTAAGTTATATAATGTGCCCCAGGCTCACTACACCCCCAAAGACATGTTTATACCTAGAAGATCTTTTTCTTGTTTTTATATTCAGTTACAACACGTACACACAGACACATACTCACATACATGCTTACATGTGCACACACATACATGGATGCTTTACTTTGAGGTTTATTTTTATTGTTTTCATTTATGTGTGTGTGTGAGAGGGGGGGGGGGAAGGGAGGGAGAGGGAGAGGGAGCATATGCCGTGTGTCCAATGTGTGTGTCCACAGAGACTAGAATGAGGATGTAGAATCCTCTGGAAATGGAGTTAGAGACAGTTGTGATCTGTCATATGGGACTGAGAATCAAATCTGGGCCCTCTGGAAGAGCAGCCAGTGGTCTCCACTCTAGCCTCCTATTTAATTCTTTTTTTTAAAAATGGGGTCTCATTTTAAAAATGGATGGCCTTGAACTCATAGATATCAACCTGCCTCTGTTCCCTGAGTGCTGAGATTAAACAGGTGAACCACCATGTCTGGCTAGAGTAGCTGTAGGTTTGTGACAGATTGAGCAAACTCATGTGGCATGATGATGTAATCCCTGAATTCAGCAGGATGAGTTCGAGGCTGGCCTCTACCAAAAAAAAAAAAAAAGTTCCATAATTGCCTCCTTCTGTGTGTGATATGTTATATTACTGATAACTTATTATTACTTAAAGTTCAGCATTGATAGAATTCTCAAACGTTCACTGTGGACCATACAGTTATTTGGGTTTGGAAAACCCATGTTCTGTACCTGTCTACCCTCTCAGGGTAGTCAAACTCAGTAGTTTGACTGTCTCTAGAAGTTTCCTGGCTCCATGTAGTCATCCCTCCCTCTAGCCCCGGCAACCACTGAACTCTTGTCTTTGTAGCTTTCCCTTTTGAAAATGCCGTCTAGTTGGAATCAGAGTGCAGAGCCCTCTTCAGCCTGGCTTTGGTCTCACTGAGTAATACGCACTTAGGGCTTCTCCATACCTTTTGTGGAGCAATAGCGCACTTTCTTTTTTTCATCAAGTAATATTCCATTGTGTAAGTGTAACACGGTGTGTTTTTTTCACCTTTCTGTGTGCTAGGAATTAAGCCCTTGCACACATTAAGCACAAGCTTATACTGTAGCATGTGTATGGCCACCAGAGAACAACTTTATGGAGTTGGTTCTCTCTTCCCACCTTTACATGGTGTAGGGGTTAGTGTTTTGTCAGCTTGTCACCTGGGAAGAGGCACCTTAACTGAGAAAATACCTCCATCAGGTTGGCCCTCCTTGGTCACTTCTGAAGCCTCTTAAGTGAGTAAACTCCCCTGTGGAGATGCTGGGAAGAAGCCCATCCCTGAAGCCTTAGGTCTCTGTTGTAGCTGGAGCCGGCTCATGAATCCTACACTTTATTTTTCTTCACTGATGGAGAAAAAGCAATGAAAGACAGCTGACTCTGGGACTCGCATCCACAGTCCAAGATAGATCCTAAGGTACACTGAGCATGTGCTGTGTACGGACTGCAGAAAGACTGGTCTGCAAGCTTGTCCCCTCGGAGCCTATGGGGCTTAACCTTGCTGTCCTTGAGAAGTGACAGGACCGTGCTCTATTAAAGTCTCAGCCCTCTTAGACTCTCCCTGTCTCAGTTGAACCATCACAAAAAAGACAAAATCTACAACTGGCCTGGCCTGGCCTTTTCCTGTTTTGCCCATTGTTCTCAGAGTTGGAAATTAGAGCTGGGAGTGAGGACCCATAATCCTCCTACCTTTGTGTGTGACCCTTTGTTCTGACCCTGAAAACAGTTGGGAGTGACTGCTGCCCCAGCTCTGTGTGAGTGCCTGTGGAGACCTAACTTCTTCCAAGGCATCTCTGCCACTTGGCTAACTGTTCTCAACTTCACCTTGTCCACCACTGCTAGAGCCTGAGAGCACACATTCTCCTGGGAGGACAGTGTCTGCTGGTCGCCATGTCACCTTGCCTGTGTTCATCTTCCCTGTGTGGCTCTAGGCACGGAGTGCTAGAGAGCATTGCACTGACTGAGCTGTTGCCCACCCACTTCTCTGTTAATATTGACATGGTTTAAACTGTAGCCCAGCCTCAGCTTACTATGTAGCTCTGGCTGTCCTTGAGTTCTACATCTTCCCTCCTTCCTGTCCAAGACTGATGGAGTTAGGATTTGAACCACTATGCCTGACTGTTACTGTTGTTGTTGTTGTTATTTACTTTTGTTTTAAGACAAGGCCTTGGTTATATACCCCAGTGTGCTGGGTTTTGGTTGCCAAGGTGACTACATCTGGAATTAACTAAAACCCAAGCAGTGGGTACACCTGTGAGGGATTTTTCCTAATTAAATCACTTGAAATCGCTGCCTTTAGTCTGGATCTAGTGAAGTGGGAGGTCCACCTTTGCTCTGGCAGCCCATACAAAGGACATGGGGAGGGAAGCTCTGCTCTTTGCCCGCTTCCTCTCACTCTCATTGTGAGTCCATTCCATCACTGGAATGTGATGAAGAAGATGGAGGCCCTTCTTATCTTCTTTTTTAATATTTTATATTCCTTGTTTTTTTAAAAAATATTTTATGTGCATTTGTGTTTTGCCTACATGTGTGAGGGTGTTGGGATCCCCTGGAACTGAGGTTACAGACAGCTGTGAGCCACCATGTGGTTGCTGGGAATTGAACCCAGGTCTTCTGGAAGAACAAGCAGTGCTCTTTGCTGCTGAGCCATCTTTCCAGCCCCCAGAGCTTACTTCTTAAAGATTCTAGTGTATACTGAAGACCAACTAAGACACCCAGCCTCTTGGACTGACTGAACAGCTACTGGATTCTGGGACTTTCTGTGGGTAGACACCCGTTGTTGGACTAGCTGGGCCTGTTAAAGCTGCTCTAATAAATTGATCCCTCTCTCCCTTCCTCCCTCCCTCTCCCCCCCCCCCCCCCCCACATTCTGTTGGTTCTGTTCCTCTAGAGAACTGTGACTAGTACACCCAGGCCATCCTTTGCCTTTAGAAATCCTCCTGCATCAGCCCCGTAGGGCTACTATTACACACATGGTCTACTAGCTCCTAGAATCTAAATAAAATCATAAATGTACTTTCATGCTTGGTTGTAGCAATCTTTTTTTTCCCCCCGAGACAGGGTTTCTCTGTGTAGTCCTGACTGACTGTCTTGTAGACTAAGCTGACCTTGAACTCAGAAATCCACTTGCCTCTGCCTCCCAAGTGCTGGGATTAAAGGCGTGCGCCACCACTGCCCAGCAGTTGTAGCAATCTTGATGATATGTTGATCATGTCGTTTTTCCCTTTAAAAGGTCAGTGTTAGGCTGAACATGATGGCATGTGACTGTAATCCCAGCACTTGGGAAGTAGAGGCACAAGGATCACAAATTTGTAACCAGCAAGAACCTATATTTAAATCAAAAATTTATAAATGTGTTTGTTTGCATGTATGTGTTCGTGTGTGTGTGAGTGCCCAGAGAGGCCAAAAGATGGAGGTGGGGAACTACGGGCTGTTGTGAGCCACTGCCTCTCGTGGGCACTAGAAACTGAACTCTGATCCTCTGCAAGGGCAGCAAGTGCTCCTAACTGCTGAGTTTTCTCTCAGGATCCTTGTGTCCAGGGTACAGAAGACATTCACAGACATGGCACAAATGCCGTGGTGGTTATGTCGAGCTGCAGAAGTGAATCCGCCACACTCTTGGCCAGGCTGGCTAGGCTCTCCATGCTACAAACAAAGTCAAATGATGTGAGACTTGGTGTTTGGGCTTAGAAGAAAGGATGACCCACTGTCCTTTCTGACACAGGACTACCAGTTTTTGGGTTGACAGGTCCAACTGGTTTCCACCCAGCAGGAATCTTTAGATGTCTTTGGAGAGCCAGGCATTTCTTCACTGTATAGAGCATCATTGCTGGACGGGTTCTGGGCCTGAGGTTTGTGATAATGAACAACACACCCCATCCTGCTTTTAACTGCCTGTCTTGGCTGAAGTCTCTTTGTAGGAGGTGGACTTGATACCACTTCAGAGCCTTAGGTCCTCGTGGCGCCTGCCTGTCTCTTCTTGTAGAGCTCATGCCTTAGCCTTGTAGAGAAGGAATCCAGAGGCTTAGAAATGTGGTCAGCCTAGATCTGAGGCAAAGCCAGTTGGCCATTTGACAGTGAGGACTTGGGTTCATAATGGCTTCCTAGAAAGTGGAGCACGCTGGGCTCCAGGCGTCTAATGTAACCCTCAAAGGTCCTTCTTTTCCTGTTCTCGTTGTTTGGAGGTCACAGACCCTTCATGGAATCAGCCTTGCCTCAAGCCAAAGAGCTGTTCACGAGTTCCAGAACTGACTTTCATGTGATACTAGTGCTGCTGGGAGCCCTGCCTTCCAGTGTGTGAGGTCAGAGCTCAGGGGTCATGGCTGTGAGATGTAAGAGCTTCTGGAGAAGGGGTTCTGCCTCTGTGTTTAGGTCTCATCCAGCTGGCTCCACTCTGGTGGCTGCAGATAGGACTCCTAAACACCTCTGAAGGCTTGGCTGATAGACAGAGAAGTGCTTAGTGAGAATTGACAGGCGACATTTTGGCGTGCTGGACTCAGTCTCCTTCTTGGTCTAGCCTTTCCAAGATCAGGCTGCAGACGGTAGATCCCACCCTGTCTGGACTCTTTATTCTTGTAACCAACGGCTTTACATAGAGAAGAGACCAGCAGGAAGGCAGCAGCCAAGCTGCTGACATTAGAGAACTCTAGAAATGTTGGTGCCGTGGGCATGTTGGTTTTGTGCTAGGTCTTTCACCAGGGACAGTATGCATAGCATGCCATGTGGTTGTGTCTCTGCTCAGAACCATCCTGTTGCACTTGAGAAGCCATGGCCATATGTATCCTTCAGGGCCCAGTACCTCTGCCTCTTCCTCGGCTACTCTTGCCCTTCCTCACTCTGCTCCCTATTCTCTTCTATGCCAAGGCCTTTGCACTTGCCTGCACAAACCTGGAGAGCTCTGCCTAGTCTCACCCCTGACTCTCGCACTCCTTAGGTCTTCCTCAATAGCCATCAGAAGGGCCTTCTCTTAACTGCCTCTTTCCACTCTTCTCTCTCTCTTCCCCCATCCCTCCCTCCTTTCTTCCTTTTTTTCTTTTGAGATTGGGTGTCACTGTGTAGACCAGGCTGGCCTTGAACTCACAGACACACACACACACACACACATACACACACACACACACACACACACACACACACACACACACACACAC
>JADRCD010219989.1:28193-41213 GCA_019843815.1 Montemys delectorum
ACACACACACACACACACACACACACACACACACACACACACACACTTTATGCATTGATATTTCCCTGATGACTCCAGTATGTGCTGAATGAGTCAGTTGGAGGCAGTGTTCGTTCCATGGATCTGGTTCTTGCAGAAGCGCTCTTAGCTCCATAGGGAAGGGCAGTGTGCCTCAGCACAGTCTGAGCTCTGAGCTCGGGTGAGGGCGTTTCTTCCATTCAGGGCTCCATTCTGGAGATCAGGATCTGTCCAGGGCCTCATCAAGCCTTTCTCGGGAGTGGTGTGTGATGTGGATAGAGTCTAACTCTGCTTGAGTGAAGGGCCAAGTGCTGCACACAGTATTGGGATGCTCTTCATCTTGTTCCTCAAACTCCCAGGGCGCACTATTGAGAGACCTGTGCTCTGCTCAGTGCTGGAGTGCCCTGGAATGTGAGGCAGAGTTTCTGCTTCCCTGACTCTTAGATTTTTAGGAGAAGACATAGGAAGATGTATTGATAGTTTTAAAGAGTCCAGGTGCCAGGTTGAAAATCAAGTACGGGATCAAGTGTTAAGAGTACCTGAGATGGAGGTGAGTAATGAGGGAGATCCCTATATGACATTTTGAATTGGTCATGTTGTACAACTCTAGGGACACTGATCATACTGTTCTGCAGTGGTGCTTCATGGAGGTAAGGTGCTTAGAGCTCTGACCATCTAGCTATGTGAAAGTCGAAGCAGGAGGGACCTCGAGGCCTTCTAGGTACAGAAGGGAGGCTAGTGTGGGACAGGATGAGCATGCAGTCTGTAGGCAGTGTGAGAAATGTTACTGTTAGCACTGGAGAGATGGCTCAGTGGTTAAGAGCTCTCGAGTCTGGTTCCTGCCATCCAATGGAGGCTCAAAAAAACCCTCCTGGAACTCCAGTTAGAGAGGATTCAACGTCCTCTTCTGGCCTCCTTGAGTACTAGGTGTGTACCTGGTACACATACATACATTCAGGGATATACATATACATAAAGTAAAAATACATATACATAAAGTAAAAATAAAAGCTTCAAAAAGAATGTAACAGTCAGGACAATCATTCATAACTCCAGTTCTTGAGGATCCAATGCCTTCTGCTGACCTCCTCTAGTACCAGATACACACATGGTATGTATACGTACATGCACACAGAAAATATTAAAGCCTAAAAAAATTAATCAAAATAAAATTAAGTTTCATTTTGGAAAAGGACTGGCAGTGCGTTCATGGGTGATGAGGAACACAGGGGCCCTTTCCTGGAGGCGGCCTCCAGTGTGAGGGCCTCAGGGCAGCAGCATCAGAAAGGTATTCGGACCCAGCTTTGACAGTGAGAGAGAGGAAAGCTCGATACACTTTGATGTTGCTTGATTGTTGTTTAATGTCAAGGTCTGGTCATCTCTGAAACCATGGGTGTGTCACCATCATGAAGATGCTCAACCTTGACATGATGTACCTACCCCATGCACACCCACAAAGTACAGCCTTGCCCTCGGGGAGCTGAGATGCTGAGAAGATTGTCTTGAATTACCAGCCTCAGGTGTCTCGAGGCACCTGGCTGCTCAAAGTCGTGGGAGATAGTCAGTGGACAAAAGGCCCCTGGGCAGACCTTCTGGCTCTGGGGTCAGCAAGCCTTGAGATATACACCTGTGTGAGAGAGGCACTTCCCAAATTGGGCTGTGACTTGGCATCATTGGCCTGGCTTGCCTTCTTTTTTTTTTTTTTTTTTTTTTTTTTGGTTTGCCTTCTTTTTTAAAAGGTTTTGTAAGGTTGTTGACTTAAGTCAGAATGGGGAATGTAGCTGTTGGATGGAGTTCTGTTAGCTTTATTTTTTTTTTTCAGTTTTCTTTCTTTGTTTGTTTATTGGTTTTTTGAGACAGGGTTTCTCTGTATAGCCCTAGTTGTCTGGAACTCTGTAGACCAGACTGTTCCAGATCTCAGAGATCTGCCTGCCTCTGCCTTCCAAGGGCTAAAGGCATACACGCACAACCACACTTGGCTTCATGTCAGAGTTCTTAACAGTTTGCCCAGCTGGCTTAGGATTTCCCTGGGTCTGACTGCTTGCCCTCTGGAAGTGGCTGGGAATAGAGGGAACAGGCTCTAGCAGACCTTCCCATGGGGTGTGGGGGGAGGTTGACTGAGCCCCCACGGATCTCCAGGAAGGCTCTGCTGCTCCTGGCCTTTATATTCTTCTTAAGTTCCATGTCTTGGCTGGGAGCCCAGGGCAGAGTTAAGCTGCTGAAGTGCTGGGAGCAGGAAGGTCTGTCGCTTCGAGTCTTAGCCCGATCTGTGCTGGGAGCTCCTGCCCTTAAACCTGAGGAATGCTGTGGGAATGTGGTCCTTGGCTTCTGGCAGTGTCTCAGGAAAGGGCTTACCCCAGTGAGGCAGACGGATGCCATGAGTCGGACTGGACAGGGCATAGCAGGAAGTGAGTGTGTTAGCTCTCTCTCAGCTCTAGAGTGAGCATGCTCTTTGTGGTCCACTTCAGTTCTTTCTCCCACCTTGCTAGGAACTGAACCCAGGACCCTGTGCAGGGTCAGCTCTGGCCCTAAGATGATGAGTTTTCTTTTTTTCTTCCCTGACCCCCTTTTGCCATCCCACCCCCCCTTTTAAATTATTTTTGAGACAGGGTCTCACATAGCCCAGGCTGGCCTTAAATTTGCTAGCTGAAGATAACCTTGAGCCCCTGATCTTACTGCTTTCACTTCCCTAAATACTAGAATTATAAGTTCATGGCACCATACTGGCTTCCATCTCTCTTTTTATAATGGTTATAGAATGTGGCTTACTATAACTCAAGAGTTTTAAAAAAGTCTTGGGCAGTGGTGTCGCACGCCTTTAATCCCAGCACTTGGGAGACAGAGGCAGGCAGATTTCTAAGTTTGAAGCCAGCCTGGTCTACAGAGTGAGTTCCAGGACAGCCAGGGCTACACAGAGAAACCCTGCCTTGAAAAACCAAAACAAACAAACAAACAAAAAGTATTAATTCTGGAAGAATATTGCCATATAAACATCTCAAAAATATTAGGGTTTTTTTTGCTAAATTTTACTACCCAGTATAATACTATTGTTACCACTGTTTCCAAATGGCTAATGATGTTATCAGTAATTCTGAGTAGTTCAAAATGAGAATGTCCCCTCTGCTTCTGTTTATTCAGTAATTATTTACAGAATCCCACCACTGTGCTGATATCACTCAGAGAACAGTAGGAATCAAGCTTCAGGCCAAGTGTGAGGGCTCAGGGAGGGATCCACGGCCAGGAAATCAGACACAAGTAGAAACTGGCCAGCGGTTTTTGAAGGACTGTGTCTACAAAGCCTGAGTCCCTCACACACTGGAGGTGTGAGACAGTGGGGACAGGGGGCTTCCAGCTGGCTCTGAGAAGGTAGGTGTCCTCCTGCTTGAGGTTGAAAGTCTGTCAAGTCTGTCAGTGTGTGCAGCAAGCATCCTGGGCCGAGGAAGTTGACAACGAGACACTGTTGGGTGCCATCCCCACTGTCCAGCTTCTTTCTCGCTGCTGGCAGATTTGCCAATCTATCTACCTCAGCCATTAGCTTGCTCGCTTGCTTCCTCTTCTTTCTTTCTTTCTTTCTTTCTTTCTTTCTTTCTTTCTTTCTTTCTTTCTCCCTTTTTTTGTTTGTTTATTTTTTTGAGATAGGATTTTTCTGTGTAACAGCCCTGGCTGTCTTGGAACTCACTTTGTAGACAAGGGTAGCCTGGAACTCCCAGAGATCTGCATGGCTCTGCCTCCCAAGTGCTGGGATTAAAAGTTTGCACTACCACACCCAGCAGCTATTTATTTTTAATGTTATTACATTTATGTATTTATTTATCTATTTAGTATGTGTATGTGTGAGTGAGTATTCATGTCTCTGAGACTCGTCCTCCTGCATCAGCTTCTTAGTAGCTACCCAGCTACAGGTATTTTTGATAATTTTTGTTGGCTTTTGCATCATGGTTTTTGTTGTTTTATTTTGTTTTGTTTTCTGAGACAGAGTCTTTTTCTGTGTAGTCCGGGCTGTCCTGGAACTCTCTGGGTAGACCAACCTGGCCTGGGATCTTCCTTTAATCCCAAGTGCTGGGATTAAAGGTGTGTGTACAACCTGGCCTTGCTTCATGTTTTTTTTTTTTTGTTTTGTTTTGTTTTGTTTTGTTTTTTAAGTTTTATTGCATTATGATGAGAAAAGTTACATGATTTCAATTTATCTGAATTTGTTAATCTTTTTTTTTTTTAATGCTCATCCATTTATGGTAAAATATTCGTGACATGGAAATCACCATTGCCAGCATGTTTCAGTATAGTTTAGTGAAATTGTTTTACATTAGTGTACGGCTGTTACTACTTTCAGTTCCTGGAATGTTTTAATTTTCTCAGTTGAAACTAGACCCTTTCAAAATGATAGTGTCCCATTCTTCATGTCTCCCAGCACCTAGAAACCAGGGTTCTTCTGTCTGTCTGTCTGTCTGTCTGTCTGTCTCCGATTCCTCTAGTTGCCCGTCTAAGTTGATGCATGTGGGGCTGCTCCCACGTGTCAAGCTTCTCTCACTTAGCATGATGATATCTTCAAGAGTCACCCATGTCATGTGGGTGAGAATCTGTGCATGTGCTTGTGTTTGAGACAGAGTTTCATGCACACAGGCTGGCTGCAAAGATCACAGTGTGTCTCCTGTTTCCACCTCCTAAGGGCTGGGAATTTAGGAATATGCACTGCCCCCTGCTTTTCCCTTTTTGAAGGACAGTTAACAGTTGACTGTTTTGTACCTGCACTTTCCCACCTCCTCAGGTAGGATTGCCTGTGCTATCAACAAGGGTTTTCAGGAACCTGATTTCGTGTGGCTACCCAGAGGTGGGGTTGCTGGCTCATTGCAGTAATTCTCTTTCATCTTTTGAAAATAGCCATCATGTTTTCTATAGCAGCTGCATTGCCACCAGCCACGCATAAAAGTTCCAACCTCATGGCCACTTGACTTGATGAACACCACTTACATTTCACCCGATGGTATGGTAACAGTAGAGGTTCTAGTGTGAGATTTGCACGTAACCCCATTCTTCCTCCTCAGGTGGAAGTGCAGAGAGCCCTTTGCTTCTCAGTGCTCATAGGCCAGTCTACTTCCTGCCAGCTCTGGCCTTTAGTCCTGGGGGTGTCCTAATGAAGCACCAGACCTTATATATAAGCCCCTACTTATAGAACAGCGGGAGTTTTTTCTAATTTTTTGTTTTGTTTTATAAATACTACTGAATATGTTTATGCCAGAGGCTTTTTTCCGAGATTGTTCCCTTATGGTGAGTTCCCAGAACTGGTAGCTGCTTTATGAGTAATAGTCAGCACTTAGCTTTTCTTGCTATGTTCAGGTGTTGTTCAAAGCGTTTGGCTCTGTTATTATGCGTGAATTAAGTAGCTTCCTAGAAGTTTGGTTGTTTTTTTTTTTTGTCTTTTTTTTTTTTATTCCTTGACAAAGTCTCAATGTACCATGAATTTGATAAGATTCTTCCCTTCCAAAACTATTTCTCAGGAGGTCTGTCCTTAGGGCTTGTCCTGTGGGTGCTCTGAGCCATGGCCTCCTGAGTGCAGAGCACAGGTTCCTAATTGCCTGGCCATCTCTCCAGCTCACCTCTTTTTTTTTTTTTTTTTTTAATGTTTTAAAAAATTATGTATATACATTTATGTAAATGCACTGTGCGCATGCCTGGTGCCTGCAAAGGTCAGAAGAGTTCCTCTGGAACTGGAGTATAGATGGTTGTAAGCTACCATTTGGGTGCTGGGGACTAAATCTGGGTCTTTAGAAAGAATAAGAAGAGCTTTTAACCACTGAGCCATCTCTCCAACTCCTGTCCAGCTTTTTTTTTTTTTTTAAACTTTTATTTATTTTATGTATGGAAGTACACCGTCACTGTCCTCAAACAGACCATAAGAGGGCATTAGATCCCATTACAGATGGTTGTGAGCCACCATGTGGTTGCTGGGAATTCAACTTAGGACCTCAAGAAGAGCAGTCAGTGCTCTTAATGGCTGAGCCATCTCTCCAGCCTTGAGTACCAGTTTTTAACTCTTTGACAGAGGAATCTGACACTCATTACCCCTCAATACATTAACACTCAAGTTGTTTCAGAATTACTAACCTGTACCAATGTAACAATAAACCAGCTCCCTAGAGTTTAATGTTTGTTTTCTGTTCTTTCTGTCTTTCCCCTGAAGATACATGGCCAACAAATTGTATGTATCCAAAGCTTACTTAGTTGACTTTTCTTCATGGTGGTTATGGTTCATTTGAAACCGTGAGGGTCACTAATTGCTTGCTTTGAATGTGTGAAGATACTAGTTTGGCTATAGTTATAACTACAGGAAAAGTAGTAGTAAAAAAAAAAAAAAAATACCCTTATTGCCTCTAGCCCTTCCCTTCTGATTCACAGCGCTCTAGGCATCTTGTCTCTTTTCCAGGTTGTCTTTCCTGTGTGTCTCCCATGGAAATGAATTGTGTTGTTTACCAACCTCATTATCAACATCATCTTCAATCACTGAGTGTCTTGTGTCTCAGGACTTACACTAGGTTCTGAGTGGCAAAGAGGATTCACTTTTCTACCTATTCCCCGTGCCTTTGTTCACCAGTTAGACAAAGCACAAGCACTCTTATTTTTAATTTTTAAATTAGACTTCTTCATTTATGATTGATATTTCTTAATGTGTGAGTGTTTTGCCTGCATGAATGCATATGTGTGCCTAGTGCCCTCTGAGGTTCGGAAAAAGCAAAACAGATCTCCTGGAAATGAAGTTACAGATGGTTGTGAACTACCATGTAGGTGCTGGGAATTGAACCCAGGTCCTCTGGAAGAGCAGCCTGTGCTCTTAACTAGCTGAGCCATCTCTCCAGACCCACGATTGAAAAAAGATAGGACTCTTTGGTGCTCTCAGAGACTGACCCACCAACCAAAGAACACATACGGGCTAGACCTAGGCCTCCCTCACATAAAATCACATACAACTTGATTTTCATGTGAGTCCTGAGCAACTGGACCAAGGGCTATCCCTAAAGCTGTTGCCTGAATGTGGAAAACATTCCCTAACTGGGCTGCCTTGTCTGACCTCAGTGGGAGAGGATGCACCTACCCATGCAGAGACTTGATATGCCAGGGTGGGAGGGGTGGGGGAAAAGGGGCTCCACCCTCTCAAAGAAAAATGGGAGAGAGGCTGAGGGGAGGGTCTGTGTGAGGGGAGGGGGCAGTGATGGGGATGTAAAGAGAATTAAAAAAAAGAAAAATATACTTTATTTATTCATCAACAGTTCATACATGTAACCAATGTTTCCCGATCATTTCCACCTTTAGCTCCCTCCCTCTATTCCCCCAGGAGTCACCAGCATACCCCTATCCCTTTCATGTCCTATATTTTTGGTTTGGTTTGGTTTGGTTTTTTGGTTTTTTTTCAAGACAAGGTTTCTCTGTATAGCCTTGGTTGTCCTGGAACTCACTCTGTAGACCAGGCTGGCCTCGAACTCAGAAATCCGCCTGCCTCTGCCTCCCAAGTGCTGGGATTAAAGGCGTGCACCACCACCGCCCAGCCATGTCCTATATTTTTAAGTTTTATGTTTTTTTAAGTATCTACTGAGTCCATTTAGTCCTGACTGTTGGTGTGCTGGCTGGTCTTGTTGGCTTATTGTACGGGTGAGGTTTGTTGTTGTTGTTGTTTGTTTTTGTTTTTGTTGTTTTGTTTTTGTTTTTGAGACAGTTGTCTCAAGTAGCTTGTCTAGATTGGCCTCCAGCTTGCTAAGATCAGAGTGACCTTCAGGGACTGGAGACGTGGCTCCGTGGTTAAGAGTGCTGCCTGCTTTTGCAGAGCGTCTGCATTTGTCTCCTAGCCCCTCCAGCTAGCCGTCTGTAATTTCAGCTCCAAGAGATCTAATGCCTCTCCCTTCCATGGGCACTACGCTCATGTGGGTACAGACTTCTAATTAAAATTAAAAATAAAATCTTAAGAGACAAGGTTGCTCAATGGTTATGTATGTTTGTTGTTCTTCCAGAAGATTCATGTTTGGTTCCCAGCATCCACGCTTGTGTGGTTTACAACTGCCTGTAACTCTTGAGAGGGATCTGACATGTCTCCCTCCCATGGCTATTTGCACTCATGTACATACTTTCACACAGACATATACATATACATATTCATAATTAAAGTAAATCTTTAAAAAAAAAAAAGACTGACCTTCAACTCCTGAGCCCCTGCTTTCCACATTCTTTCTTACAGCTGTGGATAACTCTTTGAACCACTTCATATAAATGAGCTTTTAGGTAATTTGAAGGTCCAATCTTTGGAGATAGTAAATATGTATGTAATTTTCTTAAGTATTGCTAAATTCCCCTCCTTAATAATTATACTAATTGTGCTCCTACCAACCCTATGAGAACTCCTCTTTCCTGTAACCTCACCAACAAAGTGTGGCATTACATTTGTAAATGCTTGCTAATCTGATAGGTACGCATAATGGATCACTTGCTCCCATTTACATCTCTCTCATTTTGAGTGAGGTTGAGCATTTTATCACATGCTTGTGAGGCATACACCCTCATACATTGGTAAATGGGGGTTCGTTCTAACAAATGTATCACCAGGCTCTACTTTTGTTTTATGAACATCATATAGTGTACTTACACAAACCTGTATGGTATAACCTGACAGCATCTGGCACAGCCTGTCACCCCTTGGCTTCAAGCCTATATAGCATTTTAATATATCAGATACTGAATGTGGTTGTAAACACTGCAGTAGTTGTATATCAAAGCCTAGGAAAAGGTTGCCAGGCATGGTGGTGCACATCTTTAATCCCAGCACTTGGGGGATGAAGGCAAGCAAATCTTTTGAGTTCAAGGAAAACCTGGTCTAGACAATGAATTTCAAACCATCCAAGTATATTCAGTGTGACTCTGTCTGAAAAATAAATAAATAAATAAATAAATAAGATATAATGAAAATGTGGCATAAGATGTTTTTCAGCAGAGCTGGTAGGAGGCTCAGTGATAAGAGGCCATTTGAGAGCCTGATGGCCTGGGTCCACGTGGAAAGAGAGAGCTGCTCCTGCAGATTGTTCTTAGATAGCTCCATTTGTGCCATGGAGTCCCTGCCACCCTCATAGACATGGACTCATACATAGTTAAGACATCTTACCCACAAAAAGTGAAAAAACATTATGCCTATATAGGACACTTGCGCATCCAGGACTAGAGGTTGCTCTGGCTGAGTCTGCTGAGTGTCTGTGAGGCCCCGGGACATTATGACGCTCTACTGTAGACTTTATAAACACTAACACATGATTTTCAAAAAAAAAAAAAAAAACCAAACTTCTTCAATAATTAATAACATTAATAATGCTTTTTGCTTTATAAGCTTATTTTTTTATATGTATGCAGTGTGGATACATGAGTGTATGTGCGTTGGTAAGGGGGTATGTGTGTGTGAGAGTGAGTATGAACATGCCTCTTTCTCTCAGATTTCATGCTAGAAGACATGAAGGAGCTGTTCCCTTGGAGTGGCTCCATTTTCTGATCAGACAGACCCTCTTTGGCAAGTAGCGTTTGTGTGAAGTGCTCCAGACCAAGCCAAGCCCCTGCGGGGAACTTTAAACACTGAATGGTCTTGTTGCTTGGCTGTTATTGCCTGGACAGCCCGCTTTAGAAAAAGAAATCCGACAGGCCCAGGTCATGTGTTTATCCTAAGGCTGGCCATTCCCGGCTCGTGTTGCAGAGTGTTGAGGTTGTGTCCAGCCAGCCTCGTGGGTGGTAATCAAACACAGGTGGAGACCATCTGTGGGTCTGTCCCTCCTCAGCTGAATGAGAGCTGGCCTGCCCACCACCCTTAGAAACCACCCTATGTGGAGACAGATGGTCTACACATGTGTGTGTGTGCATGAATGCATAGTCATACATGTGTGTGCACACAGCTCTCTTCAGGGAAGAGATGGGGTGTGGGTGCAAATGGCTCAGTGACTTCTCTCTCTGTACCATGGATTCTCTCCACTCTTCAGTATGGTCTATAACGCATATGTTCCCCAAGTTTTTGTGGTTAGAAATCATGTATTTTCCTTGGCCCAAGATGAAAGCCCTGGAGTAATAGTCTAATGCACTTTACAAAGCTGTCTCTAACTGGTGGCTGCTTGAGGTCTTCCTTTTGCCCTAGTGATCCATCTCCCTGTGTAGAGTTTTGTTTAGTTGTTGAATTTTGAGGTAGGGTTGTGTAGCCCTGGGTAGCCTAGAGCCCACTAAGTTCTCTCTACATCTCCAGTGCTGGGATAAAAGGCTGTGCACCGCCATGTCCCAACCTTTTTACAGAGTCATAAAGTCAATCTCTTATAACTCTGGATTTTCACACTCTTCCAAACCTGGGGTCTCTGGGAGGCATCCTCAGTGTAGATAGCTGTTTCCTTGGACTCTGTGTGGACTTGACCCCAACATGGCAATTCATCAGGGAAACAAGTACTGTAAATAGTGTCACTTTTAGCAACTTGTAGCCTTGTCTCCAAAAATCCATATGTGTAGGCTCCGAATAGATTCTGCTTCTCACATGGTAACCAAAGAAATATGCAAACCACACACACATCCTTTGACTGTGATGATTTGTAAGGATGCATCTTCAGTCAGAAAGGCAGCTTCTCAGAGTGATCTCTCACCGATGTTCAAGGGAGCTGGATCTATCTGCACCTGCCCAAGCACAAAGCCAAAGCTGGGGCTCATGTCAGTTTCTAAATGCTCGGAGATTTCCTTCTATCCAGTCTCCCATCCCAGCCTCTGTGGGTTGATGACCTAGGAAGGATGCTGCAAGGAGTTCTAGGGCTGAGCAGCAATTGTGTCTTCAGCTTGCAAGAGGGAGGAGGGTACCAGAGGTCATTTTAGCTTATGGTGTGTTTGTATGCTGGGGAGTTTACATGTGTATAATCATTGTGGTTCATGTTTGTACAAGATATAATTACTCAAAATTACATGATGAACATATTTTAGTTCTTAACCTTTCTCATCCTGGCAAGCTTTGTGGAGCTTGTGAGGATGCCTCCCTGGATACCTTCCTCACCTGAGTAGGTATGGCACCCTCCCAACCACGTTCTGTTCTTGGATGACATTGCTGCCCTGTCTAGTAGTAATCTGTTTCCGGGACTTCCCTGAAACTCAGGGCTCTTAGCGCTTCCTAACAAAAGAGGCAGGCATTCAGATCTCATGCTTACAGTCACTCTAAGGGGTGTGGCCACAGACTGCAATCCTCCACCCTCCTACAGTCACCCTGAGGGGTGTGGCCACAGACTGCAATCCTCCCCATCCTGTTCTGCTTTGGAGTCCAGTGACTGAGGGGTGCTCATGAGGGGTAGCGAGGGCCCTCTCAGAATTTCACTGTGCCTTGGGACTGGACTCATGTACTCATTCAGGAAGCCAGTCAGCGCAGTTAAGAGTCCTAGTGCACTGGAATCCTGGTATCCCCAGAGGTAGGATGGAAGAAGGCTATGTCTTCACAGAGCACACAGCTTATATTGTTGGATCACAGGATATGTATTCTTAGCAAATTCAGTGGGTGCTTACTAACGGTTTGAATAACTGAGGATCATAAGGGAGATTTTTAAGTAGTGGTTCCTCTAATATATAAAAAGAATATCTGGAAGCTATAACTGAAAAAAGGAAAAAAAAAAAAAAAGCAGCAGTGTAAGAGTTTGGCTGGAAGCCGGGCAGTGGTGGCACACACCTTTAGTCTCAGCACTTGGCAGATTTCTGAGTTTGAGGCCAGCCTGGTCTACAGAGTGAGTTCCAGGACAGCCAGGGCTACACAGAGAAACTCTGTCTTGAAAAACAAACAAACAAATAAACAAACAAACAAAGTTTAGCTGGGCTGAGGTCACATGTCTACCCTCTGCTCAGGAGCGGGTAAAGAGGGCTTTGAGGAGACTTCTTCACCCTGGGATTTCCATTGAGTTTGTCTTGTGAGGACACCACACAAAGACTTTGTCCTATGGTAGTTAAACTGAAAATGTTTATTCCTTTCAGGTTTACAGGAACAGATGGACCAAGTGGATTTGGCTTTGAGTTGACATTTCGTCTGAAGAGAGAAACCGGGGAGTCTGCCCCACCAACGTGGCCAGCAGAGCTGATGCAGGGCCTAGCCCGATATGTCTTCCAGTCAGGTAATAGCCCAGAGGCTTGTCTGGTCCTATGATCATCAGCGTGGACTTTGGGAACTTGCAGGCACATTTTGATGTCTACAGAGTCCTTTTGTGAGTGGAAAACTGTGTAGACCTTAGCAGACAGATTCTGTCAGTGTCCTGATACCCTGAGGCTTTGCTGCTGTCTGTTATCACTAACCTGTTCACTGTTGCCAATGGTCTGGTTGTCTGTGTGTAGTTCCAGGCCTCAAGCACAGACTAATCTTGGCTCAGTCTAGAGGAATAGTAGACTGGAGTTTGTACCCTTCCCTCACAGGGCAGAGGGGATGCTAAAATAAGAACTGAATTAGATCATTCGAATGCCCTCCAAAGGACTGTCCTTTGCTCCCACTGCCCACTGGGGACTGCTGCAATGGATCTTTGGTAAGGCCTTTGTGCTGGGAATGTTGTTCTTACTTTCTTAGGTCACTCTGCCAGAACCCTCTAGCCTGTGGAGGCTTCAGAGCTCCTGAATATTCTCTGTGGCTGCTGTTGAGGGAGTTTAGAGTACTTATGTGACCTAGATTCTGTTTCTTTGATTTGATATGTAGCCTGCTTCCTCTCGCCCTTCCCATCCTTTCCTCACCAACATAGTGGCCTTGGCTAGCCTGAAAGTCACTGTGAAGATCCCCCTCTCTTAGCCTCCCAAGTGCTGGGATTATAGGGAATACATAAACCTAGGGGTACGTGTGTGTGTGTGTGTGTGTGTGTGTGTGTGTGTGTGTGTGTGTGTGTGTGTGAGAGAGAGAGAGAGAGAGAGAGAGAGAGAGAGAGAGAGAGAGAGAGAGAGAGATTTAACGAACTAAGGGCCTTATACATAAAGGCAGGTGCCCTGACACTGACCCATATCCAG
>JADRCD010219989.1:41223-55527 GCA_019843815.1 Montemys delectorum
GGGCCTTATACATAAAGGCAGGTGCCCTGACACTGACCCATATCCAGCCGATGTATGTTTTATTTTGAGCAGTGTCTCATTAGGTTGTCCACGCTGACCTTGAACTCACTCTTCAGCCTGATTATAGGCCTGTACCACCAGGTCTAACTTTGGAAATAGATTTTCCTTTGATATAGATTTGCTATTGAATGGGACTCTTGAGATAAGGCAGCTTCTTGTTGTAGAAACAGATACTCCAGCTACTGTATGTTAATATATCCACTAGTGTGCCTGCTTAGTACAGAGCTCAGAGAAATGTAAATAGATGGTATAAAATTGCAGTCATTTCTAATGTGAAGTCATTTTGAAGTTATAATGCAAATCAGTGGAAAATAGAATCTTATTTGCAAGTGACTGTTTTACTTTGCACACACTCCCCCATCCTTGTCTTTTGACACAGTCTTGATATATAGCCCAAGCTTTTCAAATCCTCTTTAACTGGTTAAAGAGATGATGGTGGTGCACACTTTTTTTTTTTTTTTTTTTTTTTTGTCTTTTTTGAGACAGGGTTTTTCTGTGTAGCCCTGGCTGTCCTGGCACTCACTTTGTAGACCAGGCTGGCTTTGAACTCAGAAATTCACCTGCCTCTGCCTCCCAAGTGCTGGGATTAAAGGTGTGCACCACTACCGCCTGGCTGGTGGTGCACACTTTTAATCCCAACACTTTGGAGGCAGAGGCAGTATTTGTAACTTCAAGGCCAGTCTGGTCTACAGAGAGAGTTTCAGCACAGCCAGGGCTACACAGAAAAACTCTGGGTCAAAATTAAAAAAGGAAAAAAGGTGGTTAGGGGACTGGGGAAATGGCTCATCAGGTAAAGGTACTTACTACCATGTCCCACCACCTGAGTTTGATCCCTGGAACCCACACAGTAGAAAGAGAGAGCCAGCTCTTTCCAGTTGTCTTCTGATCTCCATGTGTATACCAGGGCATGTGTGCCCACAGACACATACACACAAATGAACACAATTCATTACATTAAAAAAGGGAGCTGCAGAGATGACTCAGTGGGTAAGGCACTTACTGCTGAGCCTGAGTCTGATTCCTGGAAACCAGATAGTGGAGAGAACCAGCTCCCTCAGATTGTCCTCCGACCTCCACATGTGTGTCATGGCATGCACCTTCATCCTCAGTAAATAAAGTGTTAATTTAAAAAAAAAAGTTGTTAGGAGACAACAACTCAAAGATTCATTCTACAGATTACTTACCTATTGATAGGAAAAAGGCAGGCTGGTGAGAAAAGCACTGACCATTTTTACAGAGGACCTGAGTTCAGTTCCCAGCATGGGTATGGTGGCTCACAACCTCCTGTAACTCTAAGTCCCAGGGGAGCCAACTCCCTTTTCTAGCCTCCAAGAGCTGAAAGAATTTATGGATGTATAGAAATACATGCAGACAAAGTACTCATACACATAACACAGAAATAAATACATCTTTGTAGGGGTGGGGATTATCCTGAGAAAGAAAGGCCTCAGCAGATGTCACCATGACTCTCCAAAGGATCAAGCACAGCATCACTGCTTAACAGAGTGTTACTGTGTGTCTGTGCATGCTGCAGAGCCAAGTATGAGAATCAGCTGGGTAGCATTGTTCTGGATCCAAGCATGAGTTCCAGCCAAATGTGGCCACATTGTGGGACATTCTACGGTACAGCCTCTGGGTTCCTGTACCTAGTAAGACTGTCTAAAATTTACAGAAATGTGATGGTCAGACAACATTTGATCCTGGATGGATATTTGTGGACAACTGGGAAAATGTGACTGTGGACGGTATGTCCCATGCTAGCATCCCACCGCTATGAAGTTAGTTCCTCATGTGCAGGTGGTATTGTGATTATACGGTAATGTCTTTGTTCTTGGGAGACAAAGGCTCAAGTGTCTATAGATAAGATGATACTAAATTATTCAGCAAGAAAGTAAGACATGTGAGAGAAGGAAAGCAAGGGCGGCATGTTATTACTGAGTTAAGGGGGACAGTATCTGGTATCATTTTATTCTTCCTAGCCTTCCTATGGGATTGAAAATACTTGCACTAAAATTTGTGGCTCAAATCAGGCAGTGGTGGCGCACACCTTTAATCCCAGCACTTGGGAGGCAGAGGCAGGTGGATTTCTGAGTTCGAGGCCAGCCTGGTCTACAGAGTGAATTCCAGGACACCCAGGGCTACACAGAGAAACCCTGTCTCGAAAAAACAACAAACAAAAAAAACCCCAAACAAACAAACAAGCAAACAAAAAGTAAAATTTGTGGCTCTTAAATGTGTGTTGATGCGTGTGTGCTCTAAGTCCCTTCTGCAACAGCGGCTACTCTCACAGCATCTCCAGTGTAACTGTGGTTAGTTATGCCTGCAGATCACAGTAGGTGCTTCAGAACAGCAGGGTGACAACCCTTAACTGTAACACCCAACATTTTAGTTTCCAGATTTTCATGATACCATTGTACTATTTAAGAAATAGGTAAATCGGGTAGTGGAGATCAACCTGTAATCCTGGTATCAAGGAGACAGAGGCTGGGAGACTCTGAGTTGAAGGCCAGCCTGGGCTATGTAGTGAGACTCTGCTTTAAAACAAAACAAAATAAAATAAAACAGAGAAAAAGCCCAACCAAATAAATAGTTAAACAAGCCTACTTTAAGTTCTTTTTTGGAACTTGACAGAATAATAGTAAGTTACTGAAGCACAGTATTGTAATGAGGAGGAGTCAGTGGTCCCTGATTTTAGGCTAAGGCCTAAATGGAGGCGAGGATAATGGCTGGATCGTCAGTGTACCTGTGTACTGTGTGCAAGGGCAGGCACCCTGGTTTTGTTTTATCTTGTGCTTACAGGTGAGATCTCTCTATGTAAACCAGGCTGATGTTGTACTCAGTATTCTCCTGCCTTAGTTTCCTGAGTCCTAGGCCGCTATGTTCAGGTTAAGTACTTTTTTTTTCCTTTTTCATGCTGGGGATGGAACACAGGTTTATATCAGCCTTTCAGTTGTAGAAGACAAGATTGAGGTTAGTAACCCATTCAAGATCATAGATCTCATAGTGGAAAGGCAGGAGGTGAGCCCACATAATGAATGAAGTGCACTTGACCCCAATATTGTATTGATAGGAGCTATGCAGACATCTGGTCTACCTGATGCCACAGGCTGTACAATGAGAAATTTGAAAATCATCCGTGTAGATAAATGCTGCTTGTACACATGGCTACTTGCTCTATAGTGGCTCACTCAGTTTTAACTAACATAATGCTCAATGGGGCGACAGTCTGGAGTTCTTGGAAAATAGAGCATGGTTTAAAAAAAGGCATTTATAAAATTTCCAAAATCCTCTTACATATAGCTTTTATGTTTTAAAACTTTTATGTGTGTCTTCAGCTCCACATGTGTGGTACATTTGTGTATGGTGCACATGTATGTGTGTGGTACACATGTGTGTGGTGCACATGTGTATGGGTGCACGTGTGTGGGTGCACATGCATGTGAGTGCACATGTATGTGGGTGCACATGTATGTTGAGATAGGAGAACAACCTTGGCTATAGCTCCCCAGGAGCTATCTGCCATATATATGTGAAGACTCACTATTATTGTATGCATATGTGTGACTGTATGTATGTGCACCACATGTATACCTGATGCCATCAAAGGCCAGCAGGCACTAGATTTTGTAGAACTGGAGTGACAGGCCTACTGTGGGTGCTAGAAACCAAATCTGAGTCCTATGTAAGAACAGCCAAGTGCTCGTAACTGCTGAGCCATTTCTACAGCCCGCACTTTAGTTTTTGAGTTAGCATCTCTTGTTGGCTTGTGGCCTACAGAAGCTTCCTGGCCTGCAAGCCAAAATCTGCCTGTCTCCTCCCTCAAGTAATAGAATCACAGATGTGCTACCACATCCAGCTTTTTCTTTTAACTTTTTATCCATGAAAATCTGTGTACAAAGCACACATGTATATGGAATGTTGCAGGATATTTGATCACACTGTGAACCCAAAGATTGTGTTATTTATTACAACAACAACAATAAAAAAACCAAAAACCTGCTTCTAGTTGTGGTACAGCTCAGCCCTTAGCGCACACCTTTAATCCCAAACAGTGAAGGTAAAGTTAGTTTGTAGAAGGAAGCACCATGTTTGAAAGTGATGTCTACATGAGGGGCAGACTAAGTGACAAATCAGAGAAAGGTTTGACAGGATAAGATCTGCCCAGCTGTCATGAGGAGAGGAAGAGGAGGCGGAGGCTCCTTAGGGGAGAGAGCACAGAGAGGGAGCAGGAGGCAGCCTTATCAGGAGAGTTTTATAGAGACAGACTGAAGAGAGAACAAGCCAGACACAGGTGAGGACAGAATAAGTCAGAGAACGAGAAGCCAGAAGATTAGAACAAATTGCCAGTTAGTTTGAGGCCAAGGCAGAGCAACAAGTTAGAGGCCAAGAGAGAAGCCAGTTTGAATCAGTTGGCTTGGACAGGAGTTTGAGCCAGAACAGCTGAGTTGAACCAGCCAGAGGTTAGAAAGAGCAAGGATGAGCTTATTTAACAGTAAGTCTCAGAGGCTGAAACATTCTAGGCCTAGATTAGATTATATGGAGGCTAGAAGCTTAGGCCTGAGTTAGCAGACTGAGGCACTAAGCCTTAGAGATGACAATTACTTCAGGCAGATAAAAGGCATAGAGTGATGAGTTTTCATAAACTGAATAGGGCCACATAACCAACACCTAAATGGAGAAATAAGCTAGTTCTCCAGAAACTTTGAGTGGCCTGTGGGCTCATCACTGTTCTGCCTGTCAGCCCCACACCTGCACCCTTCCTTTTGTCGTCTGCCATTATTTTTACTTGATCTTACTTGGTCTTCAAGACTGTATGGAAAGAGAGAGGGGAGAGGGGGAGAGAGAGAGGAAGAGAGGGAGAAAGAAAGAAGAAAGATTGTATGGACCGGAAAAAGAAAGAGAGATGGGGGAGGGAGGGAGGAAGGAGAGAGAGAGAGAGAGAGAGAGAGAGAGAGAGAGAGAGAGAGAGAGGCAGGCAGGCAGTATGGCTCGGCAAATGGTTTGTGAAGTTGTGTGGTTTGATTGCTTGCTGGTTTGTTTGATAGTGTTTTGCATTCTGTACTGTCTTGCCCTGAGATAGAAACCAGCAGTGGTGATGCAGATACAGTTACTTGTTTTGTAGGTAATGTTATATACATCTAAAACCAAGCTTGGATTAGTGGTTGGTCTGGCGGGCTTTTTGATTCATTTTTATTTTGTTTTTGTTTTTTGAGACACAGAGTCTCACAACATGCTTAAACCTCCTAGGTGCTAGGATCAAAAGTGTGCACCATCATGCCTGGCTGTTCCTTTATTTTATGTAGTTGATTTAGGTACTTGCCTTGTACCTTAGTCAGGGTTTCTATTCCTGCACAAACATCATGACCAAGAAGCAGGTTGGGGAAGTGAGGGTTTATTCAGCTTACACTTCCACATTGCTATCCATCACCAAAGGAAGTCAGGACTGGAACTCACACAGGGCAGGAACCTGGAGGCAGGAGCTGATGCAGAGGCCATGGAGGGATGCTACTTACTGTTTTACTCCCCATGCCTTGCTCAGCTTGCTTTGTTATAGATCCCAGGACTACCAGCCCAGGGATGGCACCACTCACAATGGGCTGGATCCTCCCACCCTTGATCACTAATTGAGAAAATGCCTTACAGCTGGATCTCATGGAGGCTCCTTCTCTGTGATAACTCCAGCAGTGTCAAGTTGACACACAAAACCAGCTAGTACACCTTGGAAGCCCTGTTCTAAATATAATAGACTCTGTCTAATTTAGTGGGGCCATATAGTAAATTTTGACTAAGGTGCAGAATCTCTATAGTATGATTGACTGTCCTTTAGATTGGATTTAGGCTTATCAGGCTCTCAGAGTGGATTATGCTCAGCTGATGGTAGAGCCCCCTCCTTGTCTCTTGTAGCTGTCATTAACCCCTGTGTGGTTACACTCTATCAGGGTCAATAGAATTGTATGTATAGAACATGTGTGTTCTTTGCTTGATGTAAGCATAGGTACACCCTCCGGATGTAAACTGTCTGAAGATTCTGTCTGATGGCCTCGCCTTTCTCTTCTGTCCACCCTGAACCCATCAACTTTATATAAAGCCCTCTACCCTCTTCAACGTGGAGTCACAAAAGAGTGTTAAGACCTGCTTTTCCAGATCCAAATACTAGGCCAATGGCAAGCAAGGGAAAGAGGATGAACTCTGGTGGGCGTTGAGTAGAGGGCAGCAATGTCCACACTGAGCCACCAGACCACAGCAGAGTCTCTGATGTTTGCTCTGAACAGTGTGAGGTGGGCCCTAACGGCAGCTTTGACCAGCCCCCTGAGAGGTTTGCTGAGCAGTAGGAAGCTGAGGTGGGGCTGTGGCGATGGTCCTGTTCCACAGAGCAGCCTTTATCAGCCAGGAGTGATGACACCACCAGTCCTGCTCCCAGGCTCGATCTCGGTTTGCTGACTGCTAGGTGGATGATTGCTTTTTTTCCCAGCACTTGTGTGTCTATCCTGCAGAGCGTGTTCATTTAACCACCACTGTTGCTGCCCGAGCAACACCCTTCTCACCACAGAGAGTGGGGAGGGGCCTTAAGCCAAAGGGTAACTGTTCGCAGAGAAAGAGTGGGTGTGGCTCTGGCTGGCAGAGTCAGTTGTTCACTGGGCAGTAGAGACAAGAGGGACTGACTGGACCCTCCCGTGCTGTCTGGCAAGAGAGCAAGCTGTTACAAAGCAAGGCCAGCCACACATTGGTCTCCTCTTCTCATGCCCAGTTCCCTTTCTGCTTCTGTCTGTCTGTCTGTCCGGTTTTGGTTTTGGTTTTTGAGATAGGGTTTCTCTGTGTAGCCCTGGCTATCCTAAAACTAGCTCTGTGACCAGGCTAACCTTGAATTCAGAAATCCACCTGCCTCTGCCTCCCAAGTGCTGGGATTAAAGGCGTGGGCCACCACTGCTTGGCACCTTCCTGCTTTCTCTGTGTTATATTTGCTACTTCTCTTGCTGCTGTGACTAATACTGACAGAGCAGCTTGAGAGAGGAATGGGTTATTTGACTGAGGGTTTCACAGAGATGTAAACTACAAGGAAGATGTAGCAGGAACATGTGAAGTCTTGTTCACAGGAAACAGTGTAACCTAGAACCAGAGGCTGGCTTAACCTTAAAGGCTTGTCCTAGTGTCCCACTGCTGCCTGCTGGGGACTAAGTAGTCAACACAGATGCCCCATGGGATCATTCCACTTTCAGGTAGCATCAAAAGATGTTGTGACAAAGTTAGGAATCCCTCACCAGAATCATAGTACCGTGCCATGTGAAACCTCCAGCTATCAGAATCACAAGCCTAATAAACTTCTTTGCATTCTAGGTGGGCCAGCCTCAGGTATTTTGCTATATCAACACAAAGAAAATAAGGCATCGGGGTCAAAGGAACTTTGCATACTGGTCAGGTCTGGGACAGTAACAAAAGTATCATGAGGAAAGAAAACGTTCTAGTTGTGGGACAGGCAGCTGCCGATTCACCTGCAGCTTTAGAGTGAAATCCTGCCCCTGGCAGTGTTCGGAAGGTTTTCACTTTTTGGTCAGCTTATTCTTTCTCATCAGATGGCCATTGACTCCCTCTGGGTTTCATTACGAGGAAGCCCTGCCAACTCCAGTTTTGCAGGACTCGATTCCTGAGCTGTGTTATGAGTTCTGCTGCAGAGGGTGTCTGCACTCAGCCCTGCCATTGGCGGGCCTTAACCACAAGTTCCAGGCCAGCTTGACTTGAGTTTTCAGGAGAAACACAGTCTCAGCCCTTGGAATCAACACAGAGGAAGGCCCAGTGCCCTTGTCTGCTGCTCCTTAATGGCAGCCTCATGACAGTTCAGACTTAAATAGGGAGACAGGGTGATTGCAGCAGGGACCTTTTCCTGAGCCTCTAACTGGGGCAACTGACCAGTTGAACTGTCTGTGGTACTGACAGACTGGTAGCACAGTATTGGCTCTTAAACATTTCTTTTCGGCCTGGCGAGATGGCTTAGTGCATAAGAGCACTGACTGCTCTTCTGAAGGTCCTGAGTTCAAATCCCAGCAACCACATAGTGGCTCACAACCACCCGTAATGAGATCTGACGCCCTCTTCTGGTGTGTCTGAAGATAGCTGCAGTGTATTACACTGGAGCCAGTGGGGCCGTCCTGAGTTCAATTCCCAGTAGCCACATGATGGCTCATGGCCATCTGTACAGCTACAGTGTACTCATACACATAAAATAAATAAATAAATCTTTAAAAACAAAACATTTCTTTTCTTTCTTTCTCTTTTTCTTTCTTTCTTTTTTTTCCTGTTTATAAAAGAAATTATAGCAGCCAGGGCATGACAGGCTCCTGCTTGCACTTGAGAGGCGAAGGCAAGGGACTCGGGAGTTTGTTATCATCCTTAGCTACATAGTGAGTTCAACCCGACTCCGCTACATGAGACCCTATGTAAAAAGTAAAAACAAACACATAGATAAAATAAATAGTAGTTCATTTTAAAACTCAAATAGACATGGCCTTCAGAATTCTCTAGGCTCAGCAATTCCAGGCATGTGCCTCCAAGAACATCCGATGAGCCAGCCCGGCTTTGTAGGAGGGAGGGCTGGTAGAACAGCATTTTCCTCTTTTGCATTATTTTACTTGTGTGCCTGCTGCACACTGGGGGCCAACTATGCTGGGGAAGCCGAAGTGAAAGAATCAGGACCCTGTCCCAAGACGGAGTCAGCGCTGGAGGAAGCTAAGGAGAACTGGATTCTGTAGATCACTGACGGGAGGAGCAAAGGGCTCCGGAAACATAAAAGCGGTGGCAGCGTGTAGATCACAGGGTCAGCAAAGGACAGACTGGAGGCAAGAGGGAACAGAAAAACATTTTTGGCAGAGAGAAACAGCATGTGTGAACCCTGGAGGAGGGAAAGAGCCTTCCTTAGCCAGCTAAGGGAGAAGAAAGGCCAGGCTGCCCGTGGCTGGAGGTGCAGCCTGGATGGGAAAGTGCTGGGCCCTGAGGCAAGTCAGGAGTGAGTCTGGAACTGATTCTAAGGGCAGTGGAAAGCTACAAATGCCTTTTAAGGGGGTGGGGCAAGCTTGGAGAATGCAAACTTTGTTCCTTTTAATAAGATGTGCTTGGATTTGCCTGCGTGTTGATGTGTGTGTGTGTGTGTGTGTGTGTGTGTGTGTGTTTCACTACGTTGTTTGTACAAGCATGAAGTTCACACTGAGTACCATGGAGGCCAGAAGAGGGTGCCAGATCCTCCAGATCTGGAGTTATATATGGTTGTGAGCTGCCATGTAAGTGCTGGGAACTGAATCTAGGCCCTCTGGAAGAGCAGCAAGTACTCTTTTAACCAGGAAACCATCTCTTTCTCCAGTCCCTTACCTACATTTTGAGAGTGGTTCTTCCCCAGAAGGTGCTGAGGTTATGCAAGGTTAGAGCCAGTCATCACTCACAGATTTCATGTTCCTTAGGAGCCTCTGCTCAGGAACCCTTTCCCCAAACTCTGACCACTGAGGCGTGCAGCCTTCCCTTTCTCCAGGTCTGTGGTCCTTGCCCAACCTGTGCTCAGCAGCACACCACAAGGTTATCATTCCACCTCCCAAGGGGACTCAGGCTGTGACTCCTGCCTCTCCCACCCCTAACAAGCACACAGGTGAACTCAGAGCCCACGTAAGACCTTGCCCTGCCGCAGATCCCCACCTGTGTACTTCTCTCTAAGGCTCCACGTGAATATGGCATTACTGTCTGTGCCTTGGTGACAAGGAGATGCTCTGTCTCACCAAGAACTGGAGCCTGCTGCTTCCTAGCTTGGATAAGCTGCCCTTGCCGCCGCCGCCGCAGCCAGCTAACCAAAGCCAAATGGAGCTGCCTGCTTCTATTAGCATCATTTTTCTTCCTCCTAGTCTTTTTGATTTTCCTGATATTTTCTTTCCCTTTGGCTGATTTATCCTCTTTTCTGGTTGCTATGGATCTGTAAAATATTTCCCCTTTCATCTGTTAGTAATACTGACCAACTGCAAGTCACAACACTTTCTCCTCGTTTCCCAAGACTTTAGATTAATAGCTGAAAGACTGCATTCCTGCCTCAGAAGGAAAACAGGTCAGTCCTCAGAAATGATCGGGTGCTCCAAAGTCTAAGTGGCTCAGCCTGAGCTAATAAAGGAAAACTGAGAGCAGAGGTTGGCAGTTATAGCCCACAGGCCATATTCTGATGACCACCTGCTTTGTGCAGGAGACTGCACCGGGACATTTGTGTCCACTGACATGCCATGCTCATGCTGCAACAGCAGAGTTAAATGGTTGAGAGCTGTGGCGCAGCTCGGTGATACAACACTTGTTTCACATGTGTGAGGGCCTGAGTTCAGTCCTCAAACTCCAGAAAAGCAAAATAAACATTACATGGCCTATGAAATCCACAAAGATTTAGTTATCTGGCTGGCCACTCTCAAAAGCCTAACTTTTCACTTGGAAAATGTCTCCCACCTGTGCACTCCAGTATTGTTCAGTCTGAGGCTACAGAAGCTCTGAGAATGGAACTGCCTTAGCTGCCTGCAGTATCCCCAGCCAGAGGGGTCACTGTAGCCTAGTGCATCCCTAAGAACAGAAGGAAGGGGGCAAATGGCTTCCTGGGTCTGTATCCTGCTGGTAGACCTCCTTGAGCCTCTTGGAGCTTTAGTACAAAGTGGCTATTTAACAGAGATAATTCACCCCAGGCTGGGTCTCTCATCTCTTCTTCCCCTGTGGAGTCTTAATTGCTTAGCTTTCAAGCTGAATGTGACTCCTTTGTTTATGTCACCTGCATTTTAGGAATGCTCCCTGCAGGGGGCACTGTAGGTCATCAGCCAGAAGACAGCACAGCTGGACAGTTGGAGTGACAGAGCCAGACTTCTGACCACTCTGAAGGCTTACTTACTTATTTAAATTGATTTTTGTTTGGCTAGTTGGTTTTGATGACCATGCCCACAGGCTTATCGAAAACTAGAACAGTGTTGCTGGGGCTCAAGTATCAGACTTCCTGGGTTCAAATCCCCAGTTCAACAAGGTGAAATGCATAGCACTTCAGGTCAGAACTGTCCATCTCCTCAGACTCGCTTACTCCATCTAAGAAACACAGTCTTAGGCTCGAGAGCTCTGGTGCACCGCCATGGGAGCAGTGACACTGTCCATGGGGATTTGCTTTCGTTGTCACTTATTTGGGTTTTTGAGACAGTCTCCTGTAACCCAAGCTGGCCTCGAACTCATTGTGTAGTCAAAGATAATTTTGAGCTCTGATCCTCCTGCCTCCACCTCAGAATTCTAGGATTCCAGGTGTGTGCTTCCACATGCCCAGCACAGTTAAAAGAAAAAGAAACGAGAAGAAAGCTATGCTGGCCAGGCGGTGGTGGAGCACGCCTTTAATCCTAGCACTTGGGAGGCAGAGGCAGGCGGATTTTTGAGTTTGAGGCCAGCCTGGTCTACAGAGTGAGTTCTAGGACAGCCAAGGATACCCAGAGAAAACTTGTCTCAGAAAAAACCAAAAAAAAAAGAAAGAAAAAAGAAAAGAAAAGAAAGAGAAAGAAGGAAGGAAGGAAGGAAGGAAGGAAGGAAGGAAGGAAGGAAAGAAAGCTGTGTTGTATATCGGTGGGTCCCAGTTATGCTGATAACATGTCCTCATGACACATGGGTGACTGGAAGATGGTGATGGGTGGGGCTAGGAATCATTGCTACTTCCTTTTTTGTACCTGCCTGCCATATTGAAATTTTCTACAGAGATGTGGCTTTATTATTAGGGGAAAAAATACAAAGGGCTGGCTGGCTGCTAGCCTGCTTTCTGTCTTCCAGTTGTCGTTGGTAGGAAATGACTAGCACCTGGAAGCCAGACACAGCCCTCCCTGCCTCAGATTTCTGACAGTGGGTCTCACCACCAATCAAGCCTGCCTTCTTGCCTCACTGGGCAGAGTCAGTGACGGGTGTGACTGTCCTTCCAGAGTTCTGATGAGGTGCCAGGAGCATGTCTGAGCCATCACAGAGTCCTCTGCAGGAACCTGGCACCAGAGAAGAGAAAAGGCCCTATGGTGCTCTTCTAGGGAGATGATGGTAGACGTGCGGTCCCAGCCGCTCAGGCTACTGTGGGTTCACCTGCGCCTGAGAGTGCAAAGCTGGGAACACTTGAGACCTGCTGGACTCCACAATAGCAGCTGGGCCCTTCTCTGCTAGATGCCCATACGTCAGGGAGGCACACCCCCAAGGTACGCTTGGGAGAACTCACAGCCTCTTCTAAATGCTGGGCCTACCTGCCTCCAAGCAGACCTTGTTTGGATTTGATGATTTAGGAGAACAGAGTGCTGTCAGCTTCCTCTGGATGTATCTGGGTCCTCCTGAGCAGTGTGGTGACCTGAACTCTGAAGCCTTTGTCCCTTTCTTCTCTTCACGAGGCCACTCAGGTTATACACCTGATTGATTGATTGATTGATTGATTGCTTTACATCCCAAATGCTGCCCCCTCCCAGAGGGCACCCATTCCCTGCTCCCCTTCTCCATCACACACTTGTTAATGTCTGTCTTAGCTGGAGCACTTTAGTTTCCCAAACATAACTTTCTCCTTGTTTTGCTACAGCTAAAATACCCAGGTGATACTGAGAACATGAAAAGTGAGTCAGAGGGCAGGGAGAGCAGGTTTCTCTGTGTGGCCCTGCCTGTCCTGGACTCAGTTATGTAGACCAGGTTGGCCTCAAACTCACAGAAGTCTACCATGCCCCTATCGAGTGAAAGGTATTTGAAAATTTCCTAGGGCACAGTTCTGTACCTCCCACGGTTAGATTTCGGATCTTTTCCAATTCCTAGTGATATCAAGCAAAACCTAGAAGGAATAGAAAAAGGGCCTCAAAAGTCCTGCTGTATATGCCTCCTGAGTGCTGGAACAGCCTCCTGAGTGCTGGGGTTACAGCCACCTCCTGGGTGCTGGGGTTACAGCCACCTCCTGAGTGCTGGGGTTACAGCCACCTCCTGGGTGCTGGGGTTACAGCTGCCTCCTGAGTGCTGGGGTTACAGGCTTGCCCCCCACCCCCGTTTATCTTCCCCTCCTGGTTACATGATAATGTGCATAGTCATTTCTCCTTTTGGAGTCTTCAACCTCATTTAGCCAAATTAATATCAGGAACCCCACTCACATGAACTTTTCAAGTTTCAGAATCTTCAAAAGGTGGTCCAGTGGGGCTGGAGAGGGAAACTCTTCCTTCTACCACTTTACCAAGTAGAAGAACTTCATAACTGCTCCTACCCACAGCAGCTCAGCTGTAAAGGACTTGGCCTTTTAACTACAAAGGATCCCACTGACCGTGCATGTAGAAAAATCTATGCACATACAGTGTGTTTGCTCGTTTTGTTTGTATTTTTTCTTTTGTTTTTTGGGTTTTTTTTCGAGACAGAGTTTCTCTGTGTAGCCCTGGCTGTCCTCGAACTCACTCTGTAGACCAGGCTGGCCTCGAACTCAGAAATCCGCCTGCCTCTGCCTCCCAAGTGCTGGGATTAAAGGTGTGCACCACCATTGCCTGGCCTGTTCATATTTCTTAAAGAATAACTCTTATAGCCATTCTCTGGTAGAGTCTGTTTGGAAGCCCTGCTGTGTGTGTGCAAATGTGCAGAAAGGCGGGGGTGCAAGTTTGTACAACTGAAGCTTCAAAGCTCCAGAGTGCCACATCTCTTCCTCTCCCTAGGAGAAGGTTAAGTGTTAAAAAAAGAGAATTAATTACCCAGAACATACTTTGATTTTGCTCCTTCGTGATGTGTACACATCCTCACATTCAGCTGCTTTCTCAGTTTCTGAGTGAGCCTTGCTGTAGGACAGAGCTCTTGGCTATGGCTTGGGGATTGGGGTGCGTGTGCGTGCACGTGTGTGTGTGTGTGTGTGTGTGTGTGTGTGTGTGTGTGTAGTGGTGTGTGTATGAGGTCTGAGAACACCTTGGGGGTGTTGCTTTTTCTTCTACCATGTAGGTTCATCAGGTTCGTTGCCCCTCAGTCACATTTCTTGCTTGTTACTGACGGCCCTAGAAGGCCTGTGATCAGGATCCTAGGGTGCTCAAAACAGTGCTGGGAAAAAGGAACACTTGCTTCAGCCACACAGCCCCCCAAAAGGACATTTTCTTCCCCTCCGACTTTAAGCACCTTCCTTCTAAGGGCCAGTGGGGACAGAGCCTTACTTTTTCCATGTAGACCAGTGTGACTATACTGTTACAGAGAGTGCGGGCAGACCAGTGTGACTGTACTGTTACAGAGAGTGTGGGCAGACCA